>PVKS010053954.1:0-10236 GCA_004027875.1 Aplodontia rufa
AGTTCTCTGGGTTAAGCTGATTTTACTCAGCATGATTTCTTCCATAGCCATCCATTTACCTTCAAAGACTGCAATATCATTGTTTCTAATTGCTTTGTAAAATTCCATGGTATAAATGTACCACAGTTTTTGGATCCATTCATCCAGTGAGGGACATCAGCATATTATAATTTCACCTCCATTTTTAATATTAGATGTTCCTACAGCATCTCTACTCTCTCTCTGCTCATTCTCTATTATCACAAGTTCCCCTCTACCATGCTAGCTCATCTCTTTTGCTCTCAGGTGTCAGTAAGCTTAACACCGATTAGCTCCAATTGTAGATAACTGCTAACCCCACCATTTCTTCCACAGGTCAAAAAATAAAAATAACAGTACAACAGTTGCAGAAGGAATTCAATAACCTTTTTAATGCTGTTTATTGTATGCTTTGACAGAATATTTTGGCTATTTTTCCTTAAATAGGAGGGTGTGGAAATCTGTGATGAATGCCAAACTTGAAAATGGTTGTTTGTTTTTAAAATGATTTTATACCGATAGTTAATGATGTTGTTGCTGAAGATAGATGCTAATCCTCTACTCCTTTCATAAGCGGTAGTTAACACTGTAACAGCTAAAGAAAGAACAAAGTATCCAGTTTAATGTTGTCTGTTATATGCATTGGCTGTACATCATTGATTCTTTTGCCTAATCTTGTGAGCTATTGGCATTTTTAATGGTCAATAATAAGCCACAGGTTGGGGAGCCAGCCAATTATACCCCAAAATATACCCCAGCCCAAGTAAGCAAGGAGATTAAAATCCCACAATCAATCAACAAAGTCCCAAAGTGAAAAAATCAGAGAGAGATCTCAGGACCCACTCCGTGACACAGAAAAGGAGAAAAAAAGGCAAACAGTTCTCCTCCTCAAACCCACAATGCCCCAGCCAAGGAATCCATGGATAGGGACATGGATGGGAACTTAGAAGAAAGTAACAACAATATGATTCTTAAAATGATCAACGAATTAAAAAAAGATTTAATGAAGGAAATAAGAGAAATTACAGGAGCTGAAGCACCATTTTAATAAAGAATTAGAGACTTTGGCAATGATGTAGCAGAGCTGTTAGAATTGAAAAAGTCAATCAAATTAAAAGCTCAATGGAAGATATGAAAATAGAACTTTAGCTCTTAAAGAAAGAACAAGGGACAATGAAGACAGACTGGGTAATCTTGAATGCACAGAGGATAGACAAGAAAAAGAACTTACTGATCATGAAAAGATTTCCAAGAAGTATGGGATGAAATCAGAAAAAATAATCTTAGAGTAATTGGGATAAGGTAGAACAATGAACAACAAATGAATGGCGTAAAGAACTTTCTCAATGAGATAATCAAAGTAAATTTCCCCTATATCAGAATTGATCCAGAAATTAATATTTAAGTGGTCTATGGCACACCAATTACACCTAACCAAATGAAAAACTCACAGAGACATATCATATTCAACATGAGTAATAGAGAAGACAAGGAAAGAATGTTAAGTGATAGGAGAAAATACCAAGTCAAATTAAGAGGCAAAACGGTAAGGATCCTTGTGGATTTCTCAAATCAGACCATAAAGGCAAGGAGAGGGTGGAACAAAAATTTTTCTAGCACTAAAGGAAAATAATTGGCAGCCAAAAATACTATATCCAGCAAAACTCAGCTTCAAATTTGATGGGGAAATAAAAACTTTCCAAGGCAAGAGCAAAACAGCAAGATACATAAACACATAATCAGCTCTATAGAGAATACTCAAAAATTTCAGAGGAACAAGCAAATAATTCCCAAAGCTCACGAGCAGAGGAAAGTCAATAAAAGGATAACCCACTGAAAGATATCCAAGATGGTGCAAAATACAGCAACGGTCACAATGCCATGGAAACAAAATTACTCATCTATTCCAACACTAAACATGAATGGACTCAATGCCCCAATCAAAAGACACAGAGTAGCAGACTGAATCAAAAAATAAAATTCAACAATAGGCTGCAACATCTAGCAGAAACAGCAAGATGGGACCATGAATAGCACAGAAAGTGGTACCAAGTATTTTGCTACACAGAATAAACTCCTTATGCATGGACATAACTTTCACATTTCAGTGGTGGACGTACATATCAAAAGCTGGCATTTCAGAGAATATGTGCAATTGAATGTCCCATATACATGATTGGAATTTTAACATACGTATGGTCCTCTCTGACTTTAAGATTACACAATGTCAATTGATTTATGCAAATTTGCCTCTCTGAATATACTACATGCTTAATGTTTATTTGATAGCTAATTTCTCTAGTACTCTTTAGAGCACAAAATAGTGTGCACAAGACAAGGAACAAAATAAGAAAGTAGTAGCATCCTTGTGAGCGTAATAAACTGACGTGATCAACTGTAAAACCATTATTAGTTGAAGACGGGATTATATGGATCCAGTGAGACTAGGAACACAATAAAGAATAAAACTGAAAAACAGAGATCTGTTCTGTGTTCTCTTCTACTTCATAAAATAAAGGAACTGGGCTCTGTTCTGAGCACTGTTGATTCCACTGCCCTAGAGTAAATCATCACGTTATGAGGCTCACGGGAATCTCCAAAATGTGCCCAGAGAGGGAAAGGACATTTGGAAAGTCAGAATGTGAAAAGAGAAAGAATGCTGGGTATCAGGAGAGCAAGAAGCTTTCAAGGTGGTTATGACATAATGAAGAAGCTGAAAACAAAGAAATGAAAACTCCAGGACATTAACACAAAGCAAAAGTTGCACTTCCATGGTCTGGATAAAGAATTGCAGTGACTGTTTCTGTCTTTTTTTTCTTTTTTTTTCAGGGCTGAGGACTGACCTCGGGGCCTTGAGCATGCTAAGCAAGCGCTCTGCCACTGAGCTAAATCCCCAACCCCGACTGTTTCTGTCTTGAGCCCTCTGTCCACCAGCATGTCTCTTCTATAGCTTCCTTTGGAGGAGTCTGGTCAGAGCACTCTTGATGTCCTTATTCCGCAGACTGTAGATGAAGGGGTTCAGCATGGGGGTGACCACGCTGTACATCACTGAGGCTCTTGCTGTTGAGAGTGGGTTTTGGGTAATAGAAGAGCTAAGGTACACTCCCAGGAGTGTACAATAGAACAAGGAGACCATGGAGAGGTGAGACGCACAGGTGGAGAAGGCTTTGTACTTCCCCTGCGCTGAAGAGATTGCACGGATGGAGGAAACTATCTTGGAGTAAGAGTAAAGGATGCCAGCGAGGGGTCCACCTCCCAGCAGCACTGCTGCAAAATTCATCACTATGTCATTGGGAAAGGTGTCAGAACAAGCAAGTAGGATCAGATGATTCAGTTCACATACGTAGTGTGGGATTTCCATGTCTGTGCAGAAAGACAGCCGCAAAGCCATTAAGGTTTCTAACAAGGAATTCAGGACAGTTGTGATCCAGCAGGCAAGCACCAGCAATCCACAGAGCCGGTGGTTCATGATGACTGTATAGTGCAGAGGGTGACAGATGGCCACATACCGGTCATAGGCCATCACGGCTAGGAGGAAGTTGTCCAACACGCAAAAGAGTATGAGGAAGAATATCTGGGTGATGCAGCTTTCATAGATTATGACCTTGCTCTGTTTGTAGATGTTCACCAGCATCTTTGGGACGCTAGTCGAGGAGAAACCAATATCTGCACAGGACAGATTGGAGAGGAAGAAGTACATGGGCGTGTGCAGGTGGGAGTCTGAGATAGTGGCCAAGATGATGAGCAGGTTCCCCAGCAGGGTGGCCAGGTACATGAACAGAAACAGGCCAAAGAGGAAGGGTTGCAATCTGGGGTCCTCTGAAATTCCCAGAAGCAGAAATTTTGAAATCTGTGTGTCATTCTCTGGCTCCATACATTCGATGGGACTAACAACAAAAAGAAAAAAAAAATTAAAAAAGGAAAGAATTTGGCACAATTACACAATACTAACCTGCAAGCATGTTATCTTCAAGGTCAGTTGTCAAGGTTCTAATTTCTGTTTTATGATTCTTTACCCCTGTTGGGGATTCCCTTGCTTTCTCCAATTTAAAATTCCTGTCTCACTCTCAGCCTTCCCTGCAAGCCTTTATAGTATACGAGAAACCTAGTGTAGTGATGTCCATGGTCCGGGCACTGTCCAGGCAATGATGGGTCAGAGCCAAAACCTGAAAGGCCCTTAATGAGGGAGAAATAACACAAGTTAGTGAAAGCAAACAGAAGTAAGTAGAGCAGTAATCACTTCACACTCAGTGGTGGTGGGTACACTGGCACTATCGAGGTAAAGGGTGTGGGGAATTCTATTTCAAACTGGATGTTCAGGCAAGATCAGCCTAGGGTGACACTTGGCCCGAGCCCTCCAGGAAGACAGGTACGGAGCCACAGATTTTCCTGCAGAGGTGTGTGTCTGGCAGAATAAAGGACAGCCACTGCAAAGGCCCTGCGGAAGGCGCTTTCTCAGATGCTCCAGTTCCTTCATAAGCCATTGTGACGGGGAGAATGAGCAAGAGGGAGAGTGGCATGAGCTGGAGACCGAGGGTGACAAAGCATAAATTCCCCTTTGAGAAGCTTCTTTCAGTGTCTGTGAATTGGCAGGCGCCTCTTCTTCTTTCCCTCAGTGGGCCTATGGTTGGATTTCTGTATTGAGTTACCTTCTGGAATACATTCAGCTCAGGTTCCCCCCTCTTTAAAACCTGCTCTCACCCCTAAAGTCAAAGGCAAACACAGAGTCATTCTTTCTCCTTTCCTCTCTCTCTCCTCCTCCATGAAACTCGCTGCAGTCATGGTCTTCTGCGCTCATGTGAATGCCATGTTCTTCTCACCTCCAGTCACGCTACTGAGAACGAGTGGGGACCCAGCAAGCTCTCAACACCAAATGATTTTTCTCTAAGTCTCCCCCACACATTTATCCTGGGGCCTCCGTTTGGCAAGGCAGTTTTGCACTTTGCATTGAAGTGCCTTTAATAAAAAATGGTACATTAAACTGAGGTGTATCTGAGATTTTATTAGAAAGAACTTGCATGTTTCTGGCTGCTACTCAACAAGTATATTCCAGTGAGAATCAGAGAAAGGAATAGAAGATGAAAAAGAAATTTCTCAAAAGACCAACATATCTACATGGTGCCAACACTACACTGAATGACCAATATTAAAATAGAAAAGGAAGAATAAAATTTAAAAAGGAAATATACAAACCAACAAGACAAATTGGGCATTTGTACAGGAAGTATTAGAAGGGATGTGTTCCTGCACGGTTTTAGCATATCCACCATCTCAGGCATTTTTAATTGCAGTGTGAGAACATTGAAATTCCTCCCTTCCAGCTAATTTTAAGTATATAAATTACCACTACCTCTATTCACCCTACTGTGAAATAACTCACCAGAAATTCTTCCTCTAACCTGCCAGTAGCCATGGATCAACCTCTGCCTTTCTATCCCACCTCCACTCACAGTCCCTGGTAAGTGCTGTTCTGCACTACGGTTAGGGTCTATGATGCCAAACATGCTAGGATTTGCAGTAAAAACCAATTGGCGTTTGACTTTAAGCCAGACCCAGAAAGACAAATGCCAAGGGGCCATTACATGAGCACCCTGTAGCATCTCTTCTTCTTCTGTGGTATCTCTTCTGGGTTGTGCCTGGGCTTTCACTGTGAACTCGTTGCACAAATCCTCTGGACATGCTCTAGTCCTGGTCATGATCATCATGCAACATGCAAAGGGCTCTGCAGACCACACTCCGCAGTATCCTGCAGGCTGATTGCATGCTGCATTGGCCTCCCCCGAGGCAGGTAACCCAGTGCGCTGTGTCCTTGACATCAGGACACTGCACCTGCTTTGCTCACCTTTCTGTTTCCACAGTGTCCTATGAATATTTCTGCAGTACACACAATGAATTTAAAGAAAAAGGAATGTTCTGAAATAAAAAGAATCACAGGAGAAGATTAAAATTGTGTGGTTTCACTACTACACTGCTGGTGGGACTGCAAACTGGTTCAGCCACTATGGAAAGCAGTGTGGAGAATCCTCAAAAAATTAAGGATGGAACCACCTTATGACCCAGCTATCCCACTCCTGGGAATTTTCCCAAAAGATTTAGAATCAGCGTATTATAGCGATGTGGCTTCATCAATGTTTATAGCAGCTCAATTTACTACAGCTAGATTATGGAACCAACCCAGATGCCCCTCACTTGATGAGTGGATACAAAAGCTTTGGTTCATATATACTATGGGATACTACTCGGCCATCAGAGAGGACGATATTATAGCCTTCGAAATCAAATGGATGGAGATGGACAGAATTATGCTTAGTGAAGTCTCCCAAGCTCAGAGACTTAAGGGCCGAATGGTTTCCCTCATCTGTTGATACGAGAATTTATGTTGAAGCAGTAGGACAGACGCTGACCTAACAAAACCCCAATTTGAATGACTTTCAGTGCAACAGGGGGAAAGCTCCCTAGGTAACTTGGAGGTGTAGAGAAGGGGATGGAGAGGGGGGAGGGTATATGAAGACTCATAGGAGTCTGGTGATTGGGAAGATGGGGGAACCATCCCAGAAGCCGATGTTATTCCTACACGAGATACCCATTTAACACATGAGTTCTTCTGGGGGAAACTGCAATAGATGAAACCCATAGTAGTTTATCTATGTGTTGGCATCACCCCTGGTTAACAAAGTTTATACACATTGATTGCTACTGTTTTGACAATGTTTCCTCCTCATCTGTATTCTGTATCGCTATATACTTCTAATAAATGTGAAAAAATAAAATAGTTAATAATAAAAAAAATAAATAAAATTGTGTGGTTTCAAAACAAATTCCTTAAGCAAAATTGAATGTAGCATCAAGCGTTAAGTGAACAAAAATGTAAAATAACAATCCTTTGATCCTATCAAGATGGAGTAATAATGAAACATGCGAATGCCCAGACGTAAAAGAACATAATGAAGCGTGTTCCCCAAGAGGGGCCTGTAGCAGATGCCTGATGAGTAGTTGTTGAAGGTAGGAGGAATTCAGCCTCAAGATATGTGCACACCTAACATTTGACAAGGCTCTCTTCCCACCTGGCTGTAAAACTTGAATAGTTAAACAATACCTGGTGTAAGTGGCCATCTATGAAGGAACATGAAGGTGGTCCCTGGGTCATGTGTCTTACGAAGACACAAACAAACAACAACAACAACAACAACAACAAAACCAGTGCAGTTAATGACCTACAATGACAGAGTATTTGGGGGGATCATCAATAAAATATTGTGCAAACTTCTTGGGTGGGTAAAATCGTCTTGGATATGTCAAGAAACTCAGACATAAGAAGATAGATATAATATACTGAATAAGATTTAAAGCTTTTTGTGACCAAAGTAATCAATCCAAAAGTCCATAGAGGGAGAATAAACTGGAAAATTTCATTAAAGTGCTATTAACTGTGGAAAATGGGCATATGGTAATCAGAAGGCAATCAAAATGGTGCTGTATCTCACAAATAGAAGTGATCTCCTTCACTGGTATCCTTCCACAGATAACACAGATTTCTGTTACTATATAATTAATTGCAAGGGTCCATGGACACATGTTCTATATATTTAAATTTGTTGTGTATTGGAGGCATTAAATTTGCATTATTCATAAGATGGTTGGCAGGCTTAATGAAACCACATTAAGTTGTTAATAGTCCCTCTTCTAAGGGGCTTCATTTGCCATCATTTCATTGTCAACAGGGACCCTGGTATTGCTGAGCACACTCTTCTCATCTCTTTTCGCAAACATAAAAGAATATATCAAGATCAATCAAATAATTCAGCAAGCAACCACAACACTTTCTTAACTCTAGAGGAGGCTGGATTGGCGCTTGGAGGAGCTTAGGTTGGTGGCCTTGGCTTCCAGCCTCTCACATGTCTTCTGCAGCTCCTGTGGGGCTCTAGACTCACCTGTATGGATTTCCTGAGTAGAAGTCCAAATTCCTCCCCGGAAGGTTGACAGCTAACTCAAGTTAAGCTGCCAGACAAGACAGCAGGAAAGGGTCAGTTTCCAAAGCAGACTCAGGGCTGCAAAGGAAAGAACCACACCCTGTCCAGAACAAGGCTGCTTGTGTGCTGAGGGACAAAGATAAGAATATATTTACTCTGTGTTTCTGCTCATTAGGCTCATTTACCTCATGTTATTCCAACATGAGACATCATTTTCCTGGGGGAGTTTGCTCTGCGACAAAAGCAATTTTCTTCTTGCTGATTCTCTGTTCCCAAGATGACAAATTAAATGCCAAGTGAAATGGTCATTATTACTTTTCTCCAAGAACTGCTCTGCTTTCTGTATATCTAACCTCCTACACCTTACCCCAACATTGATGAAGTTTTTCTAAAGCCTAAGACTGATAAAACTTCTTTGACCAGGTTCCTTGGGTCCCCATAGGCTTGATCTTTATTGGGGACACCATCCCTGATATCTCCAGAAAATTTACTGTTCCTGTCTTCAACAAAGGGGGAGAACTGTGATCTCCTGGTACATAACTGGTACTACTATAATCTTTGGCTTCAGAATAGCAAATCAGGGCACACTTTTTGTCTCAAATTATTTAGATCTTCTTTTTAATTTTTAATGGACATAGGATTGTACATATTTATGGGACATGGAGAACTATTTCAATACCTATATAAATGGGTAATGATTTCTGATTTATTTATTCAGGGTAATTATCACTTCCATATCTCAAACATTTAGTATTTATTTGTGTTGGGAATATTTGTAGTGATATATTTCTAGCTATTTTGAAATCTACCAGAAATTACTGTTGACATTAATCACCCTACTAAGTTATGGAAGATGAGAGCCTTGTTCTCCTAACGCTATTTTTGTACCAAATTATAAACGTCTCTTTATTTTCCCTTCCTTCTGGCCTTCTAAGACTCTGGAAACTACTATTCTACTGTCTGATTCTATGAAATCAATCTAACTACCACATATGGGTAGGAAGATGTAATATATGTCTTTATGTGCCCAGTGTCTTTCACTCAATATAATATACTCTGGTTCTATCCATGTAGCCACAGACAGGAGGATTTCAATTTTCTTGATAGCTCAGTAATTTTGCAAGTGTATATTACCACATTTTCATGATTCATTGTTCAGGTTGACTCATATATTGGCTATTTTAAATATCATGAAAGAAACATGGGAGTGCAGATAGCTCTTCAACATGCTGATTTCCTTTCTTTAGGATTTTTCCTGGGTTGTGCGCTTCCTGGATCATGATAGTTCTATCTTTAGATTTTTGTGGAAATGCCACATGGTTCATAATGGCTCTATTGATTTATATGCCACTAACAATGTATTAGCGCTTGTCTTTCTCCCCTTCGTCAGCACAATATTTTAAGTCTGATTAAAAATCATGCTAACTGGGGTAAGAAAATAGCCCATTGTGGTTTTGATTTGCATCTCCATTTTCATGAGTGATGTCAAGCATTTTGTCTTCTATTTGTTGGAGATTTACTTGTCTTCTTTTGAGATATTCTAATCATTTGCCTATTTTTTTTCTTTTTTTAAAAATTTTTTATTTTTGAAAAACCATACAAGTTTTTAACAAAATAATATAAAATGTGTATATATTCTGGATATTGCAATTACCCCCAGGAGTGCCTCCCCAATTACCCTCCTTTATCCCACCTTTCCCCTTCCCACTATATCTCTAAAAAAAGTATTAGGTTGTAAAACATTACATCTTATCTGGATTTAACACATGCTAATAGACCAACTTTCTCACTGTCCAGGGTCTAGTTCCCACCTCCACAGATGAGTGGAGACAATCGACCCTTAGATCTCTGGGTTAAGCTGATTTTACTCAGCATGATCTCTTCCATAGCTGTCCATTTACCTTCAAAGGCTGCAATATCATTGTTTCTAATTGCTGTGTAAAATTCCATGGTATAAATGTACCACAGTTTTTGGATCCATTCTTCCAGTGAGGGACATCTGGGTTGTTTCCATAGCCTAGCAATAGTAAATTGTGCTGCTATGAACATAGATATTGCTGTGTCACTATAACGTGCTGGTGCTAAATCCCCTGGAAAGATTCCCAGGAGTGGAATAGCAGGGTCACATGGTAGACTCATCCCTAGTTTTTTGAGGATTCTCCACACTGCTTTCCAGAGGGGCTGTACCAGTCTGCAGCTCCACCAACAGTGTGTTAGTGTGCCTATCTCTCCACAGCCCCTCCAGCAT
>PVKS010053955.1:0-10229 GCA_004027875.1 Aplodontia rufa
GGGGGTGTGGGGGACAGGGGCTTGAAGGAAGGGTCTCTGCTTGAACTCTGAGGCCCTTCAACATTCAGCAATATATATGGCCTCTGCTGCCCTGGTGCCCCAGGCCCTGGCCCAGAGGCATCGATAGACTTACAGATAGACTACTTCACCATCTTTATTTAATCTTTCCTCCCCTTTCCTTGTCTACATTCTCCCTGGGTGAGCTCCACCCTGCCTCCAGATTTCCTGATCACCTGTGTACTGACAGCAATCACTAGACCTGACCTTTTCCCCTCCCTGAGTTCCCAGACCTCTGTCCTACCATCTGCTATTCTACTTCTCTTGATGAACAAACAGAACTGGAATTCAACAGTCTTAAAATGAACTCATCCCACCCCAGCCCTCTCTCTCCTCCATCAGAGCTTCTTGTGTCCCCATCACCTACTTAATGCTCATCCTGAAAAGCTCAGCATTGTTTCTGGCTCCTTCCTCCTAACAAAGCAAGCATTCAAATGTTCGCTGAATGAATGGCTGAATGAATGAATCCGATCATGAATCACACTTCTTCATCAGGCAGATTCACAGTAATCCAGCCTCTTGCTTTTCATATTCAAACAACTTTACATAAAAGAAAACTCAGACTCCCTTTACCTTAAAGCAGCAGTCATTTCTCTCTCAGACTGATAGATCATTTCAGTCTCTCACTGAACAGATTGCTTTTTCACCAAGCACATCCAGTGTGGAAGTCTGCTATATATTCTGCTTTTAAAGCTTGGTTTATAATTCTACACTCTGTCTTACATTAATTTTTGTGACTTTTAATGACTGTGGATTAGTTTGTAATGTTGCTATATAATCACTTACTTAACCAGACCCAGATTTTGAACACTTGAATTGTTTCCAGGTTTTTACTGTTTCCTTCTTTATTTGTGTAACAAAGTAAATGACCTTGCCTGCTTGTGTACAGATAAAATAAAGCTGGAGGGAAAAAATCCCTCAAGGGGGAGGAATGTTGGGATGTTCCAGGCCAGGGGTGGGAAGGAGAATTTTCACTGAATACCCTTTTGAATTCTGAATCATGTGGATATGCTAGCTAGACAAAATATATACTGAAAGTTTCCTGTCCACAATGCATTGCACCACAAGCTGTCTATAGTCTTAACTCCCTGTTATGTATTCTCCCAAAAGTATGGATCATGTACATTTGGGAACCTAGAGGACAGAGCAGGGTCTGAGGGAGTAGCATTTTCCCTGAGTCTTGAAGGATAGGTTGGAGTCACTCCAACCTATATGAGACTGCCAGGGGCAAAGGCCCAGAAGGAAATCCTGGTTGGGTATGGAGACTGTATGTGATGAGGTGTGATATTGAGGGGAAATGAGACTTTTGTCTATGCTAGGGCATCAAAAGAAATCTCATGTTTCCTACTTCTTAGCCTGTTGGAGTCTGCTGCCAATTCCACTCCCACAGCCATCAAACAGCTCCCAGGGGATAGGCCCTGCACATGCAAGAGGCTTTTCAAACATTACCACTAATCCTTGCAGCAAATAAACATGTTAGACCCTTTTACCAGATGAGGAAACCAAACTCAGGGAGGGAAAGTATTTCCTCCAAGGTCACACAGCTATTACCCTTCTCTTCCATCTGCTTTGTAATTCCCTAGTAACCTCCATCCTTGTATGGATGATGTGTGCACTTCTTTCATTATCTGTCTGTGCCCATGTCCCAACGCAAACACAGCTGTAAACATAGTATGATACCAGACTTCTGACACATAGGGCCTCAATAAAAAGGGATTATGTATGTACCTTCTATAGTACCTGCCCTGGTGCCCGGCATTACATAGATTCTCCATTAATTTCTTTAATTGAACCAAGCTTACAATACTTTTCCCAATAAGGGTATCACAGGGAGAATATTGGAAGAAAACAAATTATGGGCACAACCTCAGCTATTCAACCCTTTTTGGAAATGAGTCATTCTGAAGGCTAACCTTTGAATCCAGGAAGAAGAATCTTAGGGTTTCTTTCTCAATGCCACCCTTACTTCTAGCTTTTCTGAGTTCCCTGATCCCTTAGTCTTCTTTTCCTTCCACTTTCTTCTTTTCTTTGTTTTTCTGTTGCTCCTTCAAAGTTTCTTTGTAGTCCCAGAGCCCCAATCCTTCCATTTGGTGAACTCATTGCCATCTTTCTTGCACTGCCCTTCAGAAGCCTTCTGCCCAGTCCTTTTTCCCCCTTTGCAGCACCCCCTCTTCCACAGAATCTTACCTGATTGCCTGGAGGTGGTAGGTGCTTCTCTGTTCTGTGCACCCTGAGCAGATGTCTGTTTTCCACCCACACTGGCTGTGGTTTCTTTTCTTGTTTGTTGTTGGTGGTGATGGTGGTGGTGGTGTTACTAGAGACTGAACCCAGGGGCACTCTACCACTGAGCTATACCCCTAGTCCTTTTTATTTTATATTTTGAGACAGAATCTTGTCAACTTGCCAAGGCTGGCCTAGAACTTTCAATCCTCCTGCCTCAACCTCCTGAGTCTCTGGGATTATAGGGATGCACCACCACCACACCTGTGGATTTCCTTCTTTCTTTTGGTCCATCGTTAGTGTTTTTCTTTTTTTATTAATTCATTAAATATGGACTTACAATTAGGAGGGAATCATTATCAAACAATCAAAAACAAATGTATATTCACAGAGCAAGCCAAGGCTGATGCCATTCCATGGTTTCCCCCCTTGGGTTCCCCATGGTTCCATGTTTCCTCCTATTAAACCCCTGTGTTAAATATACTTCTCATGGAAGTCGGAGGTTTCCCTCTGAGTTGATTCCCCCACATTCCCTCCCTCTGGTGTCCTTGATATCCTTCCTATTCCCTCCCCCCTCCCTGCCCCCCTCCCCATGTCTCCCAGCATCCTAGGCAAGGTTCACCCTGCTCATGTAAAAATTCATATATGTTGAGGTTATTGTTAGCTTAGCCATCCATCCAGATACAGTAGTATCTGGTTGTATTCTAGCTTCACCTGTGGATTTCTTGAAGATGTAATTCCTGTCACCCTGAAATAGTTGCAAATGAAATTGGCAGACCTTTTGTGCTTCTTGGCCACCTTTCCTTAATTTCTGCTTGCTTTGCTAAGTTTTGGTTGGTTGGCTGATAGATATGCAATTGGGAAATCCTGAGTACTGGAGGTTTAGGGTTCTCTGCTTCTGCTTCTTTTCTTCCTGCTATTTCTATTTTCCCTGGTGCTTATGTTACACTTGTCCTTTAGGCTTAAGAGGGCTCCAGCTCAGTCAGCATGTTTTGGGAAGGAAAAGGCAGCCAATCAGGATCTTGGCCAAGCCCTAGGAGCCCATTTTGTTGGAGGCACCAAGAGTCCTGATCTCCCTTATCAATTCCACAAGCATTTACTGGAGCATCTTCTCTACACCAGGCCCTGAGTCCAATATTAGGAAAACAGTCTGTCCCTGCCCTGCCTCTGGCTCCAAGTGTGACCTTAAACCCTTCCTAGATTGCCCCTATTTACCAACCTGAAAGTACAGGGGAGCAGAGACATCTGACCTATAAGGAGTTTGGAGCTCTTGGCATTGTAGGTCTTGTCTGTCCTGGGTACTCCAGGCCCCTCCACATCTGCTTTCCCCCAGAAGAGCCAGGCCTTCCTCTCTTACTTCTCTCCGTCCTCCCCTGAAAATTCTGAGCAGACAGTTCCAACACATCTCCCCCTCTATGCAGCCCACATAAGCAGCTTGAGAATTCCAACTAGTACAGGGGAAAGAAAAGAAAAAGGAAGAATTGAGGAGGGGGTGGGTAGCATGTCAGGTGTCACCCTTCTAAGGTACATGGGGGAATGGAACATCGTGACACACCCAAAAGTTCCCTAAGCTCAATGGTCATGTTAATCCTTCTAATCAGGGAAGCCAAACCACAGTGGAGGATAAAGAAGACAGAGCTCTGCTTATTTCCCTGGAAAGGCGTAAGGGATCAATGTCAGTTGTACTCATAAGATGCTTGATACCACATTTGTATCTTACTTTTCCAGTAATCCTTTCAGTTACATTAATAGATTTTTTACCTTTGCCTTATTTAAATCCTTAGGCTGGGAACATTGGCCTTTTCTGTAAAATACATCAGAAACTCAAGTGTACAGACATTTTGTTTTGTTTTATTTTTGGTACCTGAGATTGAACTCAAGAGTTCTCTACCACTGAACTACATTCCCAGCCCCTCTCATTTTTTTTGTTTTTTTAAGAGTGAGAGGGATAGTGAGAGACAGAGAGATGCAATTTTTTATTCAGTTTTTCATGTGATTTTCATTCCTCTGACACTTTGTTGTGTACGTGGTGCTGGGGTTTGAACTCGTGTACCTGCACATGCCAGCCAAGTGCAGTAACAGCCGAGCCACCACTCCAGCCCCTCCGTTTTTGGTTTTAATGTCTGTTTCCTCCACTAGACTAAAGGCAGGACTCCTCTCTGGACACTCAGCACATAACAATGCCTAGCCAAGAGTAGTCACTCGATGGTGACAGAAAAAAGTACATCCAGAGGTCTGGGACCTGGGGACAATTTTTCAGCAACAATTTCTGATGTTCCAAAGTCTTATGTGCCTAAGCAAGTCTTCTAACCCAAAACTTAGTAGATGTTCAATAGCTATGAATCAAACTAAATGAAAAATAAAAGCAGGAAACACTTATATAGTGCCTACTGTGTACTAGGCCCTGTACTAAGCATTTTACATTCATTCTCTGATTTAATTCTCAGTAAACCTCTATTTAGTAAGTACTCTCATTATCCCCATTTTATAGATGGGGAAATCAAGGCATAGATGTTCATTAATTTGTTAACTGACAGAGCTAAGATTTGTACTCTAGCTGTCTGCCTCTAAAGACCATAACCCTAACCACTACTGCACTGCCTTTCAACAGCAAATGCTCACATGGAGTATTAGAGAGAGCAATACTCTCTCTAATTCTCTATGGAAATTCTCATAGAAGCATGGTAGAGCTTGGACTAGAAGCTAGCCCTGCTCTCTGTGCAATGCTTCTCCCATTTTGCCATACTGAATCTGAATCTGGCTGCCGAAATGTAGCCCCTGGGAATGGAGGCTCAAAGAGGGATCTGAGAAGTGTAGCTATTTATGCAGAAAAACAGCCTTAGATGGGCTATGCAGCTCTCAGCAGAAGAGAGGCAGAATCAGAACAGCTACTAGGGCAGAAAAAAGTATGACTACCAGGTCCCTCTTTTTTTTTAATTGTATTTATTTATTTTTGCAGTACTGGGAATTGAACCCAGAGCCCTCTACTACTGAGCCACATCCCCAGTCCTTTTTTTTTTTTTATGAGACAGTGAGTCTGGCCTCGAACTTGCAATCCTCTAGTCTCAAGTCCCCGAGTTACTAAGATTACTGGCATGCACCACCATGCCCAACTACTAGGTCCCTTTCTGGGAGCAGGGACAGGTGGTGGGCTGCTTTTCAGAGGTCCTAACTGGGGCCTAATCTGCTTTGTTTTGTTTTTTTGTATGTGCTAATTTATCACATGTCTTCACTATAGTTACAGCCACCCAAGGCCACTTCTGCCTCATTTAAATTGGCCATGAATGGAGAAAGGATGCCTATTGGGGAGATGACATAGTCTGATCTGCAACCTGATGTGTGTGTAGGAAGCTGGGGTGGGGCAGCCAGTGAGGAGTGAACTGGAGGAAAGGTTTGGTCAAAGCTGACAAAACTCCAGCAGCTAAACCCAGTGATAAGAGATTATAGCAAAGCATCTCTAATCAACTGAGCTTAAGAAGTTCAGAGCTTCTGGTTGGGCTTCTTGCCACAGGAGAATAGCACCATGACCATGACTTTTTTCTCCCGGCTTGATCTTCAGGAGGGCCTCAGAACCCTCTCTGTTATGCAGTGGATTCCACTCTATGTATTTTTAGGTGAGTAAACCCGAAGGGCTGGAGTGCATCTGGGAGCAGATCAAGAAGCCAGGTATTCCCAGATGAGGAGGGCTCTGACCTGATCATCTGGTTGGGTCCTTCTACCCCAGTGGGAAGGACTGGCTTGGTGGCACATAGTCCAGGAGTGAGACTATGGCTGGTTTGGTTTAAAGATTATTCCAGCCTTCTCAGTAGCTATCCCCTTTGAAGTAGGCTTCACATTTGGGCACAGGGCAGAGGTGGTGGTGGCTTGCAAAGCTGGTGTTGATAGGTATAAAGTGATTTTCTTTCTTTTTTTATTTGAATACCTATTTGTATACATACCAATTATTTTATTTTATTGGTGCATTATAGTTTAACATAATGAAGAGGTTTGTTGTTACACTTTCATACATGCACATATCAACAATTTGTCATGGGACAATTCCCTTCCCAATATAACCCTCCCATAAAGTGATTTTCTAGTATGAGATTGTGGTGACAGAATTCTGGAAAATCTGAGGGCTACCTGAGTGACTCATTGAATAGGATTTTGAGAAAGGGCCAGTTGTTGGGTGGACAGAGGGCACAACAGTCGTCCATGCTGAGCAAATGGGCAGAAAGCTACAAGCTGTTGCCAGCCAGAAACCAGGGCTTTGTGTGATGTCAATTATAGGGTTAAGTTTAGAAACTGGGTGAGAAAAAATAGTGTCATTCTAAAGGATGAGTGGATAGAAAACTGCTGGTTCTAATCCATAGGAGGCTATATGTCCCTTTAGAGCAGAGGATCTTAACCAGGGGCTTGCAGACCAAGAATTTGGGATTAACTGCAGGACTTTACATTTGGATGGAAAGAAATACATATTTCCTTTCACTAACCTCTAGCGGAAATGTAGCATATCATTCGATGATGAATGTAGGCAATAACCCCCAGAAGTGTCAGCCGCTCCTGTGACTTTGTAAGTAAAATACACTACAGAGATTTGCATTTCATATCACAGTCGTTGCAGGCATCTCAAAGTTTCATTTATGCCTATAACTACTTCAAAATTCCAGTAATTATTAGAAATACTGTTAGATCTGGTTATTTATGCATAAACCAAGAAGCACATATTGGTTACTATATCACATTTTGGGTAATATTGTGATAATTGTATTGTAATATAATGTGTTTCCTTGGTGTGAGTTTTTTTAATTAATTAATTTTGGGGGGCGGTACTGGAGATTGAACCCAGAGCCTTGCACATACAAAGTAAATTCTGTACCACTTAGCTACGTCTCCAGCTCCTTATTAATGTGTTTCCTTTGTATATCTGTGTACCAGGGAGGTCCATGGCCCCCAAGAGATAAAGACTTATTAAACCTTATTAAAAAGGAGATTCTGTACTTGGGAGGCTCAGGAAGGAGGATCAAAGTTCAAAACTAGCCTTGGCAACTTAGGGAGACTCGGACTCAAAATAAAAGATAAAAAGGGCTGGGGATATAGTTGAGTGGTAGAAGCACCCCTGGGTTCAATTTCTAGTACCACAATAATAAATAAATACATAGAGGATACATATAGATAGAGGTGATAGATATACAGACAGGAAAATGGAATCATGCCTGAGCTCATCAATGGCTTGACTCTAGCTACATAAAGAAAAGAAAGTGGATTTTTTGTAAACTTGTTTATAGTTTTTCATTGTTTCTTTTTGTTTTCCTTTGCATTTTGCCTTAATTTCCTGAAACAGACCACTTTGCTAAGTTCTAGTCCTCCGCTAGAAAAGTGAAGGGCAAGGGAATTTCCTGTGAGACTTCGTATAGCGATGCCAGCCACCATGTCAAGTCTGGATCCCAAAAAGAGTGAACAAAGAAGGGCCAGAGAGAGCAAGGAAAAGAGGCCAGGAGAGGAGAAGCTGAGGACTGGAGTGTGGCTGAGTGCTAGAGCACTTGCCTGATTTACCCTAGGTTCAATCCCCAGAACTACAAAAATAAAATGCAAAGTAAAGAGGGGAGTGAGGAGAAGGAGGAGGAGGAGGAAGAAGAGGAGGAGCTGCGTGAGTGGATCCTTTTGGGATCGTGGTCTCTTCTATGGAAGAAGATCCTGGTATAACAGTTGAACACAAATGCTCAGAATATCTAGCTCCTATGGGGTGGATCTCCTTATTAAAATGGTCTTATTTTTCTCCCAGAAAATAACTTCATCAAGTATTTTTTTCCTCTTTCCTTTTGCCCTCTCAAAGGACACTATCTCCGGGCAGGGAAAGGGCAGGGAAAGGGCAGGAAAAGCCATATCAGGCAACTGAATAAGTAAGGGACCAAGAAGGTGAAGGTCAGCCTCCTCCACACTAAATTGCTCCAGCTTCCAGTAGTCCTCAAAGAGCTGGAAGAGTGGAGTGGGACACAAGATGGCATGGTTGTGCCTTGAAAACACATAATAATAAAGGTGAATGTTGTCTTTTGCCTGCATTTTCAATGTTTTTATTGTGATAAAATACAGAGTATCAAATTTATCATTTTAACCATTTTAAGTATACTGTTCAGTGATGCTAAGTACATTTACCACCATCCATCTCCTGAATTTTTCATCTTCCCAAACTGAAACTCTGCACCCATTAAACACTAACTACCCAATTCCCTCCCCTTCCAATTACTGGCAACCACCATTCTCCTTTCCGTCTTTATGACTGCCCATTCTACATACCACATTTAAGTGGAATTATATAGTATTCATCTTTTTTTGAGTGCCTTATTTCACCTAGTATAATGTCATTAGGGTTCATCCATATGGTAGCATGAGTCAGAATTTCCCTTTTTAAAAAAAATTTTTTTTAATACAGGGGCTTGCTAAGTTGCTGAGGCTGACCTTAAACTCCAGATCCTCCTGAGCCTCAACCTCCAAAATAGGGAATTTCCTTCCTTTATAAAGCTAACTAATATTACCTTGTATGAGTACACTAAATATTGTTTATCCATTAATCCATTGATGGAGAGTTCCAAATCTTGGCTATTTTAAATAATGCTGTTGTCAGCATAGGTGTATAAACTGAGAATGGTGGCATACACTTGTAATCCCAGCAACTCAGGAGGCTAAGGCAGGAGGATCTCAAGTTCAAAGCCAGTCTCAGCAACTTAGTGAGGCACTAAGCCATTTAGTCAAACACTGTCTCAAAACTTTTTTCAATTGTAAAAAGTAAACATCACAATTTGATTTATTTTTACAAAACTAGTAATATATGGTCAATTAATTTGAGTTTAAGCTTGTGTTGGAGCGGTGGCTCAGCGGTTGGACTGCTTGCCTGGCATGTGCAATGACACAAGTTCAATCCCCAGCACCACATACACAAATAAGTGTCAGAGAAACAAAGGCCAGATGAAAAACTAAATAAAGTTGATTCTTTCTCTCACTCACTCCCTCTCTCTGTCTTTAAAAATTTTTTTTAGTTTAAGCATATAAAATATTCCAAGTGCCCCATTGTACAGCATTCAATACATTTCTTTTTTTATAATATTTTTTAAAAATTTTCTAGTTTTAAATGCTCTGCCTCAAATTTGAAAAAGGCTGGGGATATAGCTCAATGGTAAAGTGCCCCTGGGTTCTATTGCTAGTACAAAAACAAAATGAAAAAAAAAAACAACACCCATGAGTGCATAAAAATATCTTTGAGACCCTGATTTCAATTCTTTGTATAGGGGATGGAGCAGTGACTCAGAGGCTGGAGTACTTGCCTTGATGCATAAGGACCTGGGATCAAACCCCAGCACCACATAGACAACTAAGTGTCAGAAAAACAAACTTTAGAGAATCATGAACCAATGTTTGAACTATGGTGTTTTCCAATATATGGTTTCATTCCTATTGTATTTTAAAACTAGTTTGAAGAGTGCAGAATATGTAGACTTGAGTTCTACTAAGAAAATATGTACTCTGCCTTGACTCAATAAACTCATACTTGGTATGGTTAAAAAAAAAAAAGAAAAACAAAGAAACCCAGATGAATAAAAGAAATTGATAAAAAAAAATTGGGGAGGGGGAGCTAGAGTGGTGGCTTGGCAGTTACAGCACTTGCCCAGCATACACAAGTAAACAGGTTCAAAACCCAGCACCCACATACACAACTATGTGTCAGAGCAACGAAAGCCATGTGAAAATCTCAAGAAAAATTGATTCTGTCTCTTTCTCTCTCACTGTCCTTCTCTCTTTAAAAAAAAGTATATTCTGAAGCAGCTGTGTGGTGTGACACTTACCTGTAATCCCAGCAGTTCAGGAGGCTGAGGCAGGAGGATCGTAAATTCAAAGCCAGCCTCAGCAGTTTAGCGAGGTCCTAAGCAACTCAGGGAGACCTTGACTCAAAATAAAAAATAAAAACGGTCAGGGAT
>PVKS010053956.1:0-10228 GCA_004027875.1 Aplodontia rufa
TGGCTTGATGTTATCTTATGCTTAGGTTGGGACTCATTGGTCAGAGTGTTTTCCTCAACATCTATTCCACCCTTAGCTTAGGTCCTCCCTTTGTGTCTCTCTCCATGTTCTTCCACCTCCCCTTGCTATAGGCAGCCACTATTTACTCCACGCCTGCTAGCCCAGAACATGTACACAGGCATTCTCTTGTCCTGGTTCAACTGAGTCTTAGAGGGAATTTGTGTGCCTAGGGGAAGGTCGTCCTTCCCAGTGACCTTACTCCTCTTCCAATGTTAGGGAGCTGTAATAGCCAGAGTGAGTAACATTTTCTGTTACTCTATCCAGAGATAGAGAAACATCCAGGATCCTTTTCCCTGCTGCAGTAAACCCTCACCTATGCCCTGAGACCACAGGTGCCTACCCTTCCCCCAGGAACCTAAGGCTTTTGTTCCAAATATAAGATTGGGGAGTGTAGATCCTAGAAGGCTCTATGCTTTTCTTGTAGAGGTTTCTGTTCCCCTTCCCAAGGCTTGTCCCATAAGAAAGATGTTCTTCAGTCACTTGCCTTGCCCCAGACCATTTCCTTGAGCACCTGGTAAAGGTTGTGGCCTGCCTGCACATGACTTATCATGCTGTAGTTTCCATGTTGTCATTCAGCTTTTAGTACTTAAATGTAGCTAAACATGTTTTGTTTGTTGTTTACAGCTTATATGACACCCAGCATCTTCCCCAGTTGGGTAAATGTCCTGTCTAATGTGGAGGCTCATATCTCTCCTTAGATTTCAGGTTAGCTGACTGCCCTGCAACCTAAATTCTCTGGGCATTCCAGAAAGGTTGCAATTTTGTAGATTATCTGGGGTTTTTAGTGTTGTGAGCATCAGCTTTATACATCCTAGCAGAAACCTGATTACATGAGGGGTTTTGCTTGTTTTTAATAAAACAGAAGGTTCTGGAGATTGAAATACATAAATGCACATATATCATGCCAACCTGCCAACTAGAAATAGGTGAGCGAGTGCTCAGGACCCTAGTTAAAATGCAACCTCTTGGAATTAATCCAAATCAAACAGGTTTTGCAAAGAAGGAATAGATCTTGTTTCTGACTTGACTTCATGTTTCCTTAATTTGGAGTCAGCAGACTTATTGGTGACACACACATGACTATGTCATAGGAAACCCGTCAACAGACTTAGTAAGGTGCTTTTTTTTTTTTTTTTTGCAGGTAGATTAGGATACAGAGGACAACGTGATAAGGTCAAAGAAAAAGAGAGCAACAGTAACAAAAAGGCCAGCATTTGTTGGTAATACTAAAAAGTACCACTCCCAATCTGCAGGCTGATAATACTAAGACATTATTTATTTGCAATTTATCTCTTTCCACTTAACCACTTGCTTATAACCAATACATTTCCTAAAACTGATTTATAATATTTTCTATTATAAACTTCTACCTATTTTTCCATCTTTATATTGCCACTCTTATATTCCTAAGAGGCTTATAGATGCATGGATAGCTAAAAGATTTTGTGCAAGTTGTGTGAAATAATAACTAATCATTCAACACATTAAGAGAAACACTGTGGACCTCAAAAGTGATTGGTAGAAGGTTATAAAATATTAAAAGCTTTTAATTGATAATATTTCACAGCATTCACTATAAAATTAATATTATACTATCACCCTCATAATGTTAAGGCACCACATCACTACAAAGATTGTATTACAAAAATCACACATAGGGCTGAAGCAGTGGCTCAGTGGTTTGAGCACTTGTCTTGCATGTGCAAGGAACAAGTTCAAATCCCAGCACCAGATACACAACTAGGTGTCAGAGAAACAAAAAGCAGATAGATAAATAAAATTGATTCTCTCTTTCTAAGAAAAACAATAAATAAAATCTGAGCTAAAAACAATCACACAGAGAATGTGAACACGTGACTGGGCAGAAAGGTCAAAGCAATGAATAGGCTACAGTGTTGGCACAAACACAACTTTGTCCTTAAAATCTTCATAAAGAATATGTCAGAAACTGAATGTGGGTCCTCTGAGGACAAAAGATCTTGTGCACCCCTGCAGAAATTCCTAAGCCTGTAAGAAGAACTGCAAGTGACAATGAAAGAGGGGGACTTCTTCAAAAGGTTCTGGTGCAGACTGGCCTTGGTTTCTTCTGAGACCTAGTGCTGCCATTTCTTCTGCTAGGTCCTCCCAAAGGGAGCCAGGACAGAGGAGTTAAGGCACATCTGGCACATGGGCAAAAATACCAATAAAACTCAGGGAAGAGATGGGAGAGACAGGATTATGGAAAAGAGAAAATATATATAAAAGAAAAGAAAAGGCAAAAGAAATTCAAGAAAGTGGAGAAACATGTTATATCTTAGAATTTTTCAACCACGAGTTTGTGTAGTTGATGAAGATGTTATCATCATTCTTGTTTCAGAAAGACAAAGCTGAGCTATGAAAATCACATTGAGACTATGTAATAAAATTTGCAACTATGTATTAAGGCAGAAAGTGTAATGACATTTATGATATGCTTCCTCAGGTTTTGGCAAACATAATTCTTCACTTTAATAGCCTTAAGTAATTTTTTAATAAAATAGGAAAGGAATGAAATGCAAAAAAAGAAAAGGGAGACAACTTATCAGGAATTAAGATCTGGAATTAAGATTAACGGCAAGAATTTACACAATTAAGATATAGTACATGTATCCCTCTAATAGGGGACTAACACCCAGAATATACAAGGAACTCAAAAAACTGAACACCAAAAACACAAGTAACCCAATCAATAAATAGGCAAAAGAACTAAACAAAAACTTCTCAATAGAAGAAATACAAAAGGCCAATAAATGTACGAAAAAAATGTTCAACATCTATAGCAATCAGGGAAATGTAAATCAAAAATATATTAAGATTTCATATCTGGGCTGGAGAGGCAGTTCAGCAGCAGAGCATTTGCTTGGTATATGTGAGGACCCAGGTTCAAAACCTGAGCACCACACACATAATTCAGTGTTAGATGAAAAAATAAAAATTGACTTACTCTTTCTCTCTCCCTCTTAAAAAAAATTTCATCTCATCTCTCAGAATAGCAAATATCAAGAATATAAACAACAATAAACGCTGGCAAGGCTGTGGGGACAAAGAAACACACATTGTTGGTGGGACTTCTGACTAGTCATTACTCTGGAAAGCACTATTCCTCAAAAAATTAGCGATGGAACCACCATATGACCCAGCCATTCCACTCCTAGGTATTCTCCCAAAAGATCTAAAATCAGTATACTACAGTAACACAACCACATCAATGTTTACAGCAGCACAAATCAGAATAGCTAAATTATGGAATTAACCCAGATGTTCATCATTAAATGAATGGATTTAAAAAGTTACGTATATATTACACACACACACAGGATCCACTCAGCTATTAAAAAGAATGAAATCATTGTATTTGCCAGTAAATGGATGAAAATGGAAAACATCAAGCTAAGTGAAATTAGCCAAACTCGGAAACTCAAAGGTTGATGTTTTTTCTCACACTCAGAAGCTACAGTAAAATAAAGGAAATTGGGATGGAAGGATAAGATTATATAAAGAACAATTCATTTAAATACAAATTAACAGACTAATAGATGAGCTAAGGGAAGACTAGTAGAGGAAGGAGAAGGGGAGAGGAGATGAAGGACGGGACAGAAAGGTCGAACAGAAAGTGCAGGGAACAAAAAAGTACATTTTGCACCTCTAAGTTGCTAAATCAATAAAAACTGGAAATAAAAAAAAAATCAAAGGGACATTAGTAGAAAAAATAGACCAGGTAGTGGGAGGAGGTGAGGCTAGGAAGGAAGTGCTTGGGAGGGATATTGGTCAAATTATATTGTTACATTGTATATATATATGAATATGTAACAATAAACCCCATCATTATGTACAACTATAATACATCAATAAAAAATGTGGGAGAAAAGATGTAACACATGGCCAGGGAAAAAAGGATTAAGAGAGAAATAAAACACAGACCCTCCACCTTAAGAAGTTAACGATTACTTCAATAAAGTGGACAAGGAGAGAAGGATCAGCTTCCGCTGACATAATATGGGATGGAAGCATCTGGGAGGGGAATAGAAATCAAGGAAGGCATCCTAGAAAATCCAAAGCAAAGTCTTGAATGCACTGTTAGGGTTTGTATGTGAGGTATCCCCCCAAATCTTATGTTAATGCATGAATATTCAAAGATGATTGAACTGTGAGAGCTGTAATCTGATCAGTCCATCCAAATTTGAATGGACTGACTGGGCAGGTGGGGCGTGGCTGTAAGAGGTGGGTCACTGGAGGTATGCCCTGAAAGGTTATTCTTCCTGTGGCCCCGTCCTCTCTCCCTCTACTTCCTGACCCCACGTTATGAGTACAGCAGCTTTCCTCCATGGCCCTGTCTCAAGCCTAAGGTCCACAGCAATGGAGTTGGCCATCTATGGATTGAGACTGCTGAAATCGAGAACCCCAAATAAGCTTATTCTCCTTTAAGTTGTTCTTGTCATATATTTTGGTCACAGTGACACAAACCTGATTAACACAGGCACAGCTGAGGATGTGTGAAATATCCTGACCGTTTCAGGGAACTAAAAGCAGTTCTGCATTTCTGAATGGCCAAGTATGTGTGGAGAATGGAAAGACAAGAGAGAAATCATGGTGGACTATTAGGTCAAGCCAAAGAGTTTACGCTGTTCTTTTTATGATCAAGAATTATCCAAGCATTTAAAGGCAAGGAATGTGGTCAGAATTGTGTTTCTAAAGAATCATTAAAATTTTAATATAGAAGATGGACATCAGAGACCCCAGATCAAGGACAGGAAGTCAAAATCAAGGCAAGAGACTATGAAAGCAGAAGTGAGGGTAGACTTATTGGGGGAATTACTGAGAGAACTGGTGGACAAGCAAATGACCAAGCATAAGGGTAATAGGTTAAGGAATAAAAGAACCCAGAGTTGGTTCTAAATATTACCCCAGATAAGGCAGAGCAGAGCAGGCAGAGTAATCTTTTCTGGAGGAGAAGACAGATAGACAGACAGACCTAAGAACGAATGCTCACATGTGTTGGAATATGCAAGTCTAATTATTCAAAAAAGACAAGTGTGTCTATATACTTGGAGGCCATCCACAGAAGTATAAGAGTTACAACCATGAAAGTGGATAACATTTTCAGTGAAAGAGAGACAGCGACCTCAGAGAGAACTCAAAGTGAACATTATTACAGTGCTTGATGAGAATATAGGTGTATTATTACTCTTTGTATCATTTACAGAATCAATCACTCCTAGGGTCATCTGCATTGAGGGCAAAGGGACAGGTACCCTAGGTGTAGGGGATACCTTGTGGGGTAGGGCAAGCCCATGCTCTATTGCAGCTGTTTTACCTCCTGAAGGTCAGGATCCCCACATGTCACTACACCAGAGCTTAAAAACTAAATGCTTACCTAGGTCAAATTAACTGTCAATATCTTAGGTATAAATGCCAGATACTGAATCTGGGTTCCTTTTCTTGGTGAATTCAGCCTCCCTATTCACTAACCTGATCATCACAATCTCTGGTCAAGGAGCTCAGAACTCAGCTGCCTACAATAGATGTTTTAGTCCATGCTCAATAAATTATTTATACCGCAGGCATCTTAACATTAAGCAAGTGGTACACACATCTGATGCTATGTGTTCAGTTGCTTAGAAACCAAGATTTTTAAAAATTTTCCTTCTGTTTTCAATTTTAACTATTGCCAAACCACAAACTTAATATTTGTATGTATCACCTTAACTATCTACAAAATAGGCAAATTCAGCATAACAGTTTCAAGATCTTTAAATAACAGTATTTATCTCACATACCAGAGCAGATTCAGGTCAAAATAAAACATCAGGTTGCTGAGGTCAGTTTCCAATTAAGTCTCATGTGACATGCGAGGCTCTGATACTAGTCACTAGGCAACTCCTAGGCAATTCCACAATAAACAGGATTAATTTACTAATACGGTTTCATTTCAGTCAAGGTGTATGCACAATCTTTGACGAGGTAATACAATTGTCATATGAGACAAGAGGAATATCTGAAGAAATACCAATTCGACCAAAGACTTTATTATCTCGAGGCAACCAAGTTGTCACTTGCAGTTATAAAGGCGATTATTAAGTCTGTGAAATTAAATTTCAGCTTTAACTCTTCAGTTTCACCATAGTCAATTAAGTGCAGAATAGAGGTGCAGAGCTGCAAAGGTTATTCAAAGAATTGTGAAGTCAAGGGCTTTTGTTTATTAAATATAGGATCTTAGAAAATATATTTAACTTTCCTTAATAAAATTTCTAAATAAGATACTCCTTTACACTGCCTAGAAAATATAGGTGAAGCTAAGAAATCCAATGACTAAATGAAGGTTCAATAAACAGAAGATTTAACAACCGGGCTTTTCTATCTCCTATCAAATCTAAGATTTAAATGTCAGTCATATATATCTTGTCTTGCAGTAGACATGATGACCCCTATCTTATAAAATACCTTTAAGAGAGCATCAATCATAATGCCCTGCAATCTCCCCTGAGATAACCTGTGAACCACTCCTTTCGCACAGACTAGCCATGCTCCAAGCGTGGCCTCCAGGCCAGCAGCCTCAGCCGGGCTTGGGATTGTGGAAATGCCTGGTAATCTGAGTTTTAACAGAACTTCCCACTGAAGTTTGAGAATCAATGACGTATAAATGGAAGTCCCATTGTGTCAATTAAATAAAAAAGGAATAAGCGGAGGAATAATTCCATAACTTCACTTTCTTAAAAATAATAATTGGGAAATTCAGAAAAGGTACAAAATAGGCAGCATACTAAAGTGATAATTGTCCCGGGTAAATCAGACCAAAGCCAGTCATAGATGAAGCTGGGCAAACAGAGGAAATGCTACTGACAGTCTATCTGTGATTTAATACACACAGCAAATTAGCCAAAAACATATCATTGATATAATGCAGCTGCTTCTCCCCATCCAAGCTTGGAAAATCCCTAAAAATAAAAGCAGCCAGGAGATATTAGCCCCACCAAATCTAAAAACATTCTAAACAGCATCTATAATTAAAACAGCTTGGTAGTTTCTTACAAAAATCAAACATGTGGGCTGGAGCGGTAGCTACGGCACGTACCTGGAACATGCAAGTACACAAGTTCAAACCCTAGTACCACGTAACTAAGTGTCCAAGGAATGAAAGTCATATGAAAACTAAATAAAATTGCTTCTCTCTCTCTCTCACTGTCCCTCTTTCTTTAAAAAAAAAAAATCAAACATGCAATTAACACCCAACCCAGCAATCACCCTCATGTGCATTTATTCTAGAAAAAGCCTGTATATTTTGATAACCGCTTTATTTATAAGTACAAAAACTAGAAACATCTCTGCTGTCCTTCAACAGGTGAATGATTAGCAAACTCACACGGTGAATGTGTGTGAGATAACATATGCCTATGTGGCTTCTGTTAAGACAAGGCTTTGAGCATCAGGAGCAAGTAGACAAGCTTGAGACTTTCATACCATGTAATACTACTCAACCATAAACAGGAAGGAACTACACAACATCTTGATGAATTTCTAAGATAATCTGGTGAAGGAAGGAGGAAAGGGGGAAAAGAAAATCCCCAAATATTAGAATGTATAATTTATATTATTATTAAAATAACAAAATCATAGAAACGGAGAACTAATTAGCGGCTGTCGGAGATGGTTAAAGAGGACATGGGTATGGTTATAAAAGGAGCATCCCTTGTGTGATGAGACTGTTCTGCATCCTCACTGTGCTGGTGAATACAGGAACATACACATGATAAAACTGCATAGAATACACATGCGCATGCGTACACACACACACACACACACACACACACACACGGTGTTCAAAGAAAATGGGGAAAACTGAATTATTGTAAATGTCAACATCCTGGTTTTCATACTATACTACAGTTTTGCAAGATGATACCAACAGGGAAAACTGGGCAAAAGATACAAGGAATCACTATATTATTTCTCACAATTAAATTAGCACAAAATTAAAATTTCAATTTAAAATAAATAAAGCATTCCTCCTCTTATTCCTTTTTTATCTACTTGATACAGTGGGACTTCCATAGATACATCATTGATTCTCAAACTTCAGTGGGAAGCTCTGTTAAAACTCAGATTACCAGGCATTTCCACAATCCCAGGCCCAGCTGAGGCTGCTGGCATGGAGTCTGCGCTTGGAGCACAGCTAGTCTGAGCGAATGGAATGGTTCACAGATTATCTCAGACAGACAGTCAGAATCAATTTTTATTTAGCTTTTCATATGGCTTTTGTTTCTCAAACGCTTCATTGGTGCTAGGGTTTCAACCCACGTACTGGCGCATGCCAGGCAAGCAGAGTAAATGCCCAGCAACTGCTCCAGCCCCGAGTAATTGATTTTTAACAACAAATGGTAATGGGACAATTTCAACAAATGGTGGTGGAACAATGGCTAGTCACATGTGAAAGAATGCAGCTGGATGACTATTCCATATCTTACACAAAATTTATCTCAAACTAGATCAAAGACCTAAATCAAACAGCTAGAACTTTAAAACTCGTAGAAGAAAATATAGGTATAAATCTTTGTAAACCTAGATTAAATAACAGCTTCTTGGATATGACACCAATTCACCACCACCAGCAAAATAAACACCCTCATAAGCTGTACTTCATTATAATTAAAAACTTTTGTGTTTCAAAGAATCTTATTTAAAAAGTTTTGAAAAATCTGTAAGTGCCTCAAAAGGACAGACACAGATTCACCATGTGACTCAGCTGTTCCACCCCAGGTAAAACAGAAAGAAATGAAAATTTATGTCCACACAAAATGTGTACGCAAATGTTCATAGAGGCATCACTCGTAATGACCAACAAAGTATAAATAAGCTAAAAAGCAGAAACAACCCAAATGTCCAACGACAGATGAGAATGTTCTGCATCCATACAATGGGATCACCTGCCATAAAAAAGAATGAAGCACAGATACGTCTATAACACAGATGAACCCTGAAAACCTTACACTAATTCAAAGAAGTCAGATACAAAAATAACAGACAAATCCATAAAGATCAGCAACTGACAGGAGATTTAGGGGGTGGGGAGAATGGCTGCCAGTGTGCCTGAGGTTTCTTTTTACCATAATGAAATGTTCTGAACTTCATGGTAGTGATGGCTGCACAACATTGTGAATATAGTAAAAAACAGAACTGTACCATTTTAAGATGGATCTACATGAACTATATTCTCTTCAATAAAGGACAAAGGACAAACCATGAGAAAAAGTATTTGTAATACCTACCACAATGAAAAAGCTATTATCACTAATATATCAAGAAAAAAAAATTTTTTTCAGGGCTGAGGATCGAACTTGGGGCCTTGAGCATGCTAGGCAAGTGCTCTGCCACTGAGCTAAATCCCCAACCCCATGAAAATTTTAAATGTACAGGAAAGAGAAAAAAAAAAACAAAGGGCACAGAAATAGAATTTACAAAAAACATTTAAAATGGTATTTAATCATGTGAAAATATGTTCAAGTTAACATGTAATAAAACAAAAGCAAATTAAAATTATATCAAAACACCATTCTCATCTTTCAGATTAATAAAACAAAATGCTTGATAACATATTCTGTTAACAAGACTATGAAGAAATGGTCTTCTCATAACTTTGCTGATTGGAATGGAAGTTGGTACAGCCCTATGGATGGGAATATGACAATATCGATCAAAATCACTTTTGTATTTGCTTTTTGACCTTGCAATCCCACTCTAAATTGAATCTAAATATACATCTCTAACATTATGAATATCCATATGTAGGCATGTATACACACACATACAAACAAGGTTATACACTGTAACAATATTTCTGTGGTTGCAAAACACTGGAGACAACTTAAATGCTGAGGGCTGAATAAGCTACATGATGTCCACACAAAGGAAACTTTGAAGCTATAACAAAAAATGAGGTCAATCTGTATGAACTGGTAAGAACACCTAGAACATATTACTAAATGGAAAAGAGGCACTTGTACATGTATGCTCACATGTGTGTGCTCGCTCTCACACATACACATTTATTATCTTCACGTACGAAAGAATGGAAAAAGAAAATACAAGTACCTATTTATTTTTGCAAAAGAATCATAAGTCAGAAACTAATGATAAGAACTAAGGTGAAAACGGG
>PVKS010053957.1:0-10229 GCA_004027875.1 Aplodontia rufa
TTTTTGGTTGCTCAACTCAGTGGGCCCTTCAAATTTGACCTTATTGGTGCCATCTGCAACATGTAGCCCTAAGGACTACCAACTCCCTTCACATTCTTAGACCACCTCCCCAACCAATTCCTTAGCTGTTCCTCTCCAGTCTTTATTGCAAGCACCTCTCTCTACTTACTTTCTTATATGTTGTCTGTCAAGATTTTGTCCTTGGCCTTCAGCATATCCAAATCCTCTATATCTTCTCTGGGTGACCGTGACATCTAGGACCTCAAAAACCACCTTGTGCTCAGGATTTTTAAAATTGTATTTACAACTCAGATCTCCCTTCTGAATTCTAGATTTATGCATTCAACTATTTCTATTCAATATCTCACAAGTACTTCAAACAGAATGAACAGTTTCAAAACCAAACACATCTACTCTTCTTCACATTTCCCTCCATTCTGCCTGCCACAACCTAAGTTCAAGAGTTCAACATTTCTCTTCAGGTTTTCTCCAAGACTACCTTCCTGTGCTACCTGCCTACACCTAGCCCCATCCAACCCACCAGGAATCAGAATCACCTTCCTAAAAAATATGATCAGAGTACTTCCAGGCTTACAGTTCCTTAGTGAGTTCCTAATAACTATCTTAAATTCTGATCTACAAGAGCCTTCTAAGCTCAGCCTTGTTCTCCAGCACCCCAACTTCACACCAGACTCAGCACCAGGCTAAACAGCCAATAGTTCTCTCAGCATTCCATGCTGTGACTTGTGCACACTTCTTTCTTCCCTGGAATGCAGATTTCCCCCTTCCCTTCTCCTCAATAAGCCAACATATCCCCCCAAGACTTCGGTAAGGCCTGCTCTCTTCCAAGAAGCTTCACTGCAACTCCCCAGGTGCACTCCTTTCTAGGGAATACTGGACTCTTAGGTATTCACGGTCACAGCACCCTGAACTTAATGCTAGCTTTACACTCATCATCTGCTTTGCTACTCAGTTCTCCTTAGCACTGGCTGGATTCTTAAGAACAGAGACACAATTTAAGGTAAGTAACCTCAGTGCCTAACACTGGCACATAACAGGTATGTTATGAGACAACAAATGAAAACTCAGTCTTGCAGTGAGGCCCTCTAGAAAAGTCCCAGAAAATGCATGTGTCAGGAGCAGAAACCTTGTCAAAGACACTCTGCAGAATCTTGAAGTCCTAAAGCAAAAGCTGGCACACCACTGGTGACTACATACATACGGAATGGTTAAATGGATGTTCTAGAATCACAGGAAAATGCTTAGTTCAACAAACTTTTCCAACTTGCTTTTCATTATTAACTTTAATAGTTTGTGACCTACTTTTATTACAATACCAGAGTGCATGGCGTGGTTCCTACTAACCAAACAAAAGCTCTTTTTCTTCCATCAGGAAAAAGTAACTACACAAGCATTGACCACTCAGGTAAACTACAGAATTCCTAGGTATTAGTCCATGTGAGGATTTCCTGAACTCCCTTGAACTGGATGTGAAATTTTCAGTAGATGGAAGTATGTGCAATTTTCTGGCAAAAGGGCCACAACTTTCATCAAGTCTCAAAAGACATTAAACTGCTTAACCAAAATGTTAAAATGAAGCATTCAAGCCTGGTGTGGTGGTATAGACGCATAATCCCAGGGGCTAAGGGAGACAGAAACAGGAAGATCCCAAGTTCAAGGCCAGATTCACCTAGCTTAGACCTTCAGCAAATTGGAAAGACCCTGTCTCAAAATAAAAATAAATAAATAAAAAGAACTGGGGATGGCTCAGTGGTAAAGCACCCCTGGGTTAAATCCCTAGCACTCAACTTTCTCATCTTAAATCTACATAGGTTAGTATCACTGTTACCTTGGAAACAGCAGTCTCTGCTAAGACAAATGTTAACTGAGAAGATGCAGCCGGGAAGCTCACATAAAAATTCCTACTATAATTTGCATTAATGATTTTCTATAATTCGTAGAGGCTTTACCAGCATTTCTTCTTAAAAGTTGGTACCTATTCTAACATATTCTGCACCCATGTGAATCAGGGCATTTAACATGCTGCCTGCTAATGTGTTCAAGAAGAAACTTAACACTCCAAACATCACAAGAAAGAAAACTTTTTTTTAATTGTCATCTAATTAAATGGAATGGGGAAAAAAATCAGGCTCAGATTTACAGGAAAGGCTTCCCCCTTACTGTACATAGGGAGACAACCATCAGAAACAGCATATAACAACTGACCAACCAGTAAATTCAATTTTGGGAATAATATATTAATGGCTAAATTGTAGGTGATAAGCAATTCATCATTTTCAAAAAGATAAAGCTTTAATTAGCATGGTGGCTTATGGCCTATAATCCCAATGACTGGTTATGCTGAGGCAGGAGGACAAGTTCAAGGCCAGCCAGCGAAACTTAACCAAGACTCTTTTCTCAATTTAAAATAAAAAGGGTTGAATGCCGTTCAGTGAAGGAGTGTGGCCCTGGGTTCAATCCTCAGTATTGCAAAATAAATAAATTTTCAAAAAGCTAGTTACAAGTGTTCATACTATGGGTTGCATTTCTAAGAGCTGGACAGGCAAGAGTAATCTATGGTGACAGACTAGAGAACAGTAGCGGTGTAGGGTATTAAGGCACCTTCTGGAGTAGGTGTTATTTTTATTTGGCTGTGCTTATTACACTGGCATATGTAACTGGGAAACTTGTTCAAATGTGTTTATAAGACCTGTGTGGCTTACTCTATGTAAAGAGTGCCTCAGTAAAGAAAATTTAAAGGGGGAAGATACTGTCTCAGCACTTAAACTTACAACCAAAGCCTCTTTCCGGGAAGGCTCGGTGGAGGGCGACCCACACCAGGCCCTCTGAGAACCTAAGACTGGCGAGCCCCAGGAGCTCTCCCGCGCCGCAGTTCAGGCCCTGCCTGCGCCAGAGCCCGCAGCTACCCCAAACCACCCAGGCTCCGCGAGATGTCCTCGCCCCCGGAGCGCCCACACTTCAGCAGCTGCCAGTGCGCCCCGGACAGCTGGTGTCCGCGAGCAAAGCCACGCACAGGGGCGAGGGCACGACTGTGAAGATGCACGCAGCACACACGTGTTCCGCTAGTCCTCCGGCTCACGCCTGGCCCCGTCTCCCCGATTCCACACACACGTCCCCCGAGTCCACGCGCACACATTCGCAGGTCACGCAGAGACCTGCGAGTCCATGCACACACGCGGCCCAAGTCCACACGCACCAGACTCTACCCCGGGCCCCCGAGGAGCCCACACTGGTGTGCCCCACCTCTGTACGCACGCCGGGCCCCCCAAAGCCTACAATGGTGCCCTCCAGCCCACACACGCCGGAGCCCACAGAAGTGCCTCCCGGTCCGCACCAACACACGCCGGGCACCCCCCGGAGCCCCGCTACTCCCGGTAGCGCCACCACGGCCGCGCACGCCGGGACATCAGCGACACCACAAGGCGCCGCTGTGGCGCCGCCTGCCAGAACCACGTCCGCGCTTGCGCTAACAAGGAGGCCTCGCAACGCCAGTCTTTTTTTCCGAAGGGGCCCGACAGCGGTCGGCGCAGGCGCGCCCTAGACGCGGCCCGCGCACCGCCACTTCCGCCCCAATTCGGAGGCGGGGGAAGCGGGAGGGAGCCGGCGGGCGCGAGCCCGAGTCCTCCGAGGACGGCGGCCGCCGCGCGGACCTACGACTCACCAAGTACAGCGGCTGCCAGCGACACTGAGCGTCCAGCTCCTCGAACTCCCGCTCGACGGTGGCGGACATGGCGGCGGGAGCGAGCTGGCGCGAGCAGAGCCTGCGCCAGCAGAGAGGCTCAGGCCCCGCACGATCCGGGGAGAGCGCTGGTGCTGCCGCGCATGCGCGCTCCGCGCCCCGCCCCGCCCCCGCGCCCAGCCGGCCGGCCTTGGGGAAAGTACCTGGAGCGTCGGACGTCAGCGCGCCGACTGGGCGCCTGGGCGCCGCGCGGGCCGGACGTCGGCGGGGCGGGGCGGGGCGGGGGCGCTCCTGGAGGCGTGGTCTGAGGGCGCCCAGGTGGGAGGGGGCGGGGCCTGAGGACCACCCAGGCGCTGCGCGGGAGTAGGTGGAGCTTCGCTCGTAGATTGGAGCAACGCCCGCAAAGATCCCAGTGAAGCCTCAGGCGCGCTCTCCCGTTCTGCTTGCTGACCCAGTTCTCCTTAGTCTTCCTTCTTTAAAATGCAGTATTCGAGTTCTTTTTTAACCTTCATCAAGGTCAATTTAGTGAGCTGTGTCTAACTGGAACAAATTTCACATCTCTAATGTCAGCTCCTCTCCACCATCAGGTTTTATTCTAAGCAAACGAAAGGAAAGGCAACCTCCCCTGGAATTTGGGAGAAAGCCTCTTGTTAAGAAAGGTTCAACATGTTAAAAGTAGTACCTGTAAAAAGAATGAATTATCTTACCAAACGTGCATAGTTACGGAAATCATCTTCAGATTTGACAGTTCATTGTTAATGAATTTCCCTGCTTTTGTTATTATATCATCTTCATAAGAAACGTGAAGGGTTAAGAAGATGCTAGCTAAGCAGTCTAATGTTGAAATTTAAATTTTAGCTACATTCAGAAGAAATTAACAATTAATTGGAGCTGGATGGCAGAGCGCTCGCTCACCTAGCTTGAACGAAGTCTGGATGGATGCCTAGCAACACAGACACAAACAAAGCCATTCCTCAGTCCACTAACCACATTTCAGGTGCACAATAGCCACACCACTTGTAGCTCATGGCTAATGTATCACGGAGAGCTCAAATAGGAAAAGTTCTTTGGGCTAGAACTGAGGGAAATAAAACACTGGGAGCAGAAAAGTGTCCTTAATCACGTAAATTAATGAAAATGCTGGCCATAAAACAACAGTAGGCTATGGAAGCCAGAAGAAATCATAATAACAGAAATTAAGCTGACAACAGGATTTTTTCCACTTATAATTTAGGACTCATCAAAGCACACCTTCAAAAAATCACAACCTCTAATTGTCCTGGTTTCTAAAATTATATCATTGAAATTTAGATAAAATGCATCTTTTTTCTCAGAATACCCTGTGACTATTGGCCTCAGTGGGATTGCTGGATCATAATGTATGTGTGTTTTATTATACTTTGCTGAACAGTTTTCTGCAATTGGTCAACGGATAATGATACCCATTCCTGTCATTTCTATTCAACTACATATAACCATAGCAACAAGTGAGAACAATTAAGAAATGGCATGATTGGAAAGGATGAAGCAAAGTTGCTATTATATATAGCCAGTATGTTTTATGCATAGAAAGTCCAAAGTAATCTATAGGTAAACTATTACTTTAATAAGTGAAGTTAGCAATATCCCTGAAGCCAACAGAAGAACAATGGATTGTATTTCTATATAACAACACCAAACAGAAAAAAATTAAATATGAATTATTCAGAAAATAATTTCCACAAAAGATGATCAAGATCTCTAGGATGAAAACCAGAAACTATTACTGAGAGAAAGCTGAACCAAATAAATGGAAGGATACATGATGTTATTAGCTTGAAAATCTTAATATTATAAAGTTGCCAATACTTCTCAAAGTAATCTATAAATTCAAGGCAATCTCAATCAAAATCCCACCAGATTTTTGGTGGAGATTAGCAAAGGGAATTAGCATTTATGTAAAAATGCAAGGAACCAAGAATAGCCAAAATAATCTTGAAGAAGAAATGGGGTTTTACCAGACCTTAAGACTTATTCAGAGCTACAGTATTTAAAATACTGTTACTAACACAAAAATAGATACATAAGTGAATGGAATAAAGTACAAAAACAAACTCAAAGGGCCAAAGAAGTCAAGAAGAACAGACTTAGAGAACTTAAAATACCAAAATCTACCATGAAGGCAGTGTGGTATTGGGGAAGAAGGACAAGGAACAGGTTCACATGAACACAGCCACTAAGGATGTGCACATCCCACCAAAGTTGGTGCTGGTAAAACGGAAATGATGGCATCTTCCATAAATGGTGCTGGATCCAAAATAGCACATATTGTACATTTCCATCCACATGAAGTTCCAGACCAGGCAACAGAACAGTGAGTCAGTGGGCCAGCACAGGGGACGTGGAGTGGTGACTGGGAGGGAGCATGAGGAACCCTTCGGGGGTCCTGAAATAGTCTATACCTTAGTCTAGGTTGCAGGAACACTGTAGTATATAGTATATGTGTGTGTGTGTGTGATTAATCGTTGAGATGCACATTTAAGATTTTTGAACATTGTGAGGTTATTCTTAACCTCAAAAATTATAATAAAATTAAATAAGCAGCGCTATTTCATTTAGAAATGGAAACTACACATAATGTCTCATTTAGTGTTTAATGGGCTAACACTACCTAGTATATATAGTAAGACTCTAAATAGCTTCCAAAGTCATACAATACACCTAGATTCCCAAAAGTGACCAACAACTTCATCATGGGATTCAGATAGGAATCCATTCATTCCATATTTTGGAGCCGTGAAGTTTATCTGCTGCGTAGATTTTACCACGTGTACTTAATGTATGTAACAAAAACGCTAACATTTACTCAACTTCGTGCACACCCCTCCCAAAATAACTTTAGTAAAAAAAAAAAAAAGGCAAATAAATTATGGCTTTAAAAAAACTTTCCAAAATAACTACCTTGCACAACTAAACAGCACATGTAGTGAGTGGGCTTTCAAATGAACTACCATGCTGAGCATGCTGGTTGCTAATTTATGGAATTTAAGCTCCAAAGTCTTTTTGCCTTCTCTATGAGAATGGACCTGGACCCTCTAAATATTTTTCCCGTTGCCTTCCAGTATAATGTTAAGCTTTTGTCAATAGAAGGCCACAGAGAGACACTGCAGGAGAAAAGGGCTTGCTTCTGGTTCCTATATGCTTGCTCAACGGGATCCTTCAGCCCAGAAGGTTCCTGCAGTTAGAATCCTCCCCATGCAGTTTTCCCATACACCGGAGAGAAATGATTTATAGCACGATTGAGGGCAAGATAGTAGGTTGAATGGTGGCCTACTCAGAATACATCTGTCTAGAATCTGAGAATCTGTGACCTTTTATGGAAAAAGGGTTTTTACAATGTAATTAAGGTAAGTAGTTTAAGTGAAGATCATCCTAGATTATCAGGGTGGACCCTAAATCCAATGATCAGTGTCCTTCTAAGAGAAGGGCATAGAGAGATTTGAGTCAGAGGAAAAGGAAGATGCAGGCAGATTAGGCGATTCAGCCACAAGAACACCTGGAGTCCCCAGTGCTGAAAGAGACAAGGAAGGATGCGCTCTAAACCCTTCAGAGGGAGCACAGCCCTGCAGACACCTTGAATTTGGACTGCTGGCCTCTAGATCTGTGAATAAACAAACTATTGTTATCTTAAGCCACCAAATCTGTTGTAATTTGTTATGGCAGTCGCTGTACAAGATTTCCAGCAAGTTCCAATAGGTTTACCATCTTGACAACTTGTCTCTGGTTCGGTGAACCAGAGATGTACCTTCTGGGGGCAGGCCTGAATCTCTAAGACTTATCTACAGGGGTGACAGCTACTCCTTATACCCAATATTCCCGTCCCCTTTAGTGCTCTCTGAAGTTTTTTTCTACTATATCTTTCATTAATCCAACCTGCTATATTTAATAATTCTTAATATTAAATTTTCTCTGTCCATTTTGTGTGCTTTCTTTCCCCTAATTATACCCAGACTGATACCCTAAAAAATAGGAAAACTCAAAAACATTGCAACCCTAGGGCTGGAGCGGTGGCTCAGCAGTTACAGCGCTTGCCTGGCATGCATGACTATGCGAGTTCAAACCCCAGCACCATGTACACAACAAAGTGTTGGAGCAATAAAAGCCACATGGAAAACTAAATAAAATTGAGTCTCTCTCTCTTTCTTTCACTGTGCCTCTCATTTTTAAAAAAAAGTCTTTAAAAAAAAACATTGCAACCCTAAATTTAATTTCATGCATGAAGAAAAGTCCATATTTTTTCTTGAAATTTTTAAAAGAGTTAATCAATTTTATTTAGTTCTTCATGTGGCTTTAGTTGCTCTGACACTTTGCTGTGGACATGGTGCTGGCGTTCAAACTCGCATCCTCATGCATGCTAGGCGAGTGCTGGAAACACTGAGCCATCACTCCAGCCCCTTTCTTGATATTCTGATATAGATGTTTACTGACTGAATGAAGGCATGATATAAACATCTGTGGAATTCACCTCCTCTGTGGTAGATACCCTCTACCCTAAAAACCTTTTAAACAGGAAGAGGGAGTAACAGGCCAAGTGGTGCTGGGTGCATACGCTATGCATAGGGAAAGAATTCATCTTGATCCCTGCCTACCTTAGACCATTCACAGTAAACAGTTCTCGTGGCCTGGGGATCCAAACACAAACAATAATAAAGTTTCTAGAGAGGGACATCTGAGAATATTTTTACAACCATTTTTTGTGTTAGGCATTGAACCCAGGGCCTTGCCATACCACTGAGCCACACACCCAACCCAGACACAAAAAGAGCTAAACATGAAAAATTCAAATCAAACTATTTAAAATTAACAATTTCTACCACGTACAATAAGGCACACCTGTAATCTCAGCAACTCAGGAGGCCAAGGTGGGGGGATCGCAAGTTAGAGGCCGGACTCAGCAACTTAGTGAGATTCTATCTCAAAACAAAAAAATAAAAAGGATTGAGGATGCAGCTCAGTGGTAGAATGCTCCTGGATTCCATCCCCAATACCATAAAAAAATCAAACAGTTTCTGTTCAGCAAAAGATGTCATTGAGAAGGGAAAAGTCAGCAGCACTGGAAAGACACCAAAACAAAGAGAAAGAAAAAAACGATCTTTTGGTTTCAGAAAATTTCTCCTGAAAAAAGGAGAAAGGCTTACAAAGTCCTCAAAGCCACCCAGGTAAAGCACGTACTTTCACCAAAGAAGCCGCAGATGAAAGGAAAAGGGCTTAGGGCTTAGGTTTAATTGACTAAAATCGTTCCTATCTGGGTCTGGGTGCCAGCAGCCCAAGTGCTGCAGCTCAGAAAACTGAAACTGAAACCCGAGGCTTTGGAAGTGCCAGATTAGCATTCCTGGGCCTTTGAGCATATGATGGATCCATGGGTTAAGTTTACTAGTACAGAGGACCACTGCAAAACTGCACCTGCAGAAAATTTCAGTGATGTTTTATTTATTTATTTTTTTGGTATCAGGATTGAACCTAGGGGTGCTCAACCCCTGAACCACATCCCTAGCCCTTTTTATTTTTTATTTTGAGACAGGGTCTCAGTAAATTGCTTAGGACCTCACTAAATTGCTGAGATTGGCTTTCAAATTGTGATCCTTCTGCCTAAGCCTCCCACCACGTGAGGCACCACGCCTGGCTTCAGTGGTGTCTTTGTCAAAGTCACCCCCTGCCCCCAAGCCTAAAAATGCTGCTCATAGTGGACACTTATGTGACCAGAGTATTTCCAAACCTGAAGAGTGTCTGGGAACTCCGCCTGAAATATGAATAAGTAACAGTCAAGAGTAAGATCTTCCCTCTGATAGACAGCACTAAAGTAACCGAGGAGCTCTTGGGGAGGTTTGCTGTCATTTTCTTTCATGAGAGCCCTTCCAGGTGAAGCATGTCCTGGAGATCTCATGGTTCTCCAGCCCTTTCCACTCCTCTGGTGGCCATCTGCCCAGAATGGAGTGGGCTTCCTCAAGAAGGTGAGCCCAGCTGGCTGCTGGGTGAAGCATCAATCGACTCACCCTGAAGCTGAGCTGGACTCAGAAGGTCTGAAAGCACAGGGCACTGGAAGCACACGTTTTTTTGTTTTCTGGAACTATCATCAAGTATCTTTGCAGATTATTTTCTGCCTTCTCTTGAGAAACTGGAAGGGAAGGGTCAGGGACAAAATAGTTGGTTCTGATGGTGGCAGGCAACTGCCATCACACCGCAGTTCCCAAGAAAAGTTCCATTGTTTTCCATGTGGCTACCACCTCCTCTGAAATCAGAATATGCCCTAGAGGAGGATGTCCTGCTTTGTTACATCTTTCTTTCTTTTTTTTTTTTTAATAGGAATTGAACTCAGGAGCACTTTACAACTGAGCTATACCTCCAATTCTTTTTATTTTTTATTTTTTTATTTTTGTTTTTTTTCAGGGCTGAGGATCGAACTCAGGACCTTGAGCATGCTAGGCAAGCGCTCTGCCACTGAGCTAAATCCCCAACTCCTTTTTTTTTTTTTTTTTTGAGACAGGGTCTT
>PVKS010053958.1:0-10229 GCA_004027875.1 Aplodontia rufa
CTAGAATGAATACTATTAAACATTTTAAAAAGAAATTGCAGAAGACCTGAGTAGATGGAAAAACATTCCATGTTCTTCTTAGGCAGAATCAACATAATTAAAATGGCCATTCTACTGAAAACCATGTATATACTCAATGCAGTCCCCAAGCAGATACCAATGATATTCTTCATGGATATAGAAAAAGCAATTCTCAAATTCATATGGAATAACAGAAGGTCCAGAATAGCCAAAATGTTACTAAGCAAGAAAGAGGAAGCCGGAGATGTCACAATTCCTCACCTGAAATAGATCTATAGTAACAAAAACAGCATGGTATTGGTATCAAAACAAAAATGAAGACCAATGGAACAGAACAGAGGATACCTAGACAACCCTCAAATCTTTATCAAATCTGATATTTGATAAGGAAAGAAAAAGCATAGTGTGGAAAAAGGGCAGCCTGTTCAACAAATGCTGCTGGACATACTGGACAGTCATATGCAGACAACTGAAATTCGATCCTTACCTCTCACCCTGCACTAGAATCAAATCAAAATGGTTCAAGGATCTGGAATTTAAAACAGCAACTATACAATTGCTTGAGGAAAAAAAATAGGATAAGGGGATGGAGCAGTGGCTTGGCACTTATGGAGCTTTCCTCACATGTGCGAATACTCAAGTTCAAACCCCAGCACCACATACACAACAATGTGTCAGAGGAATGAAAGTCACATGAAAAACTAAATAAAAATTGCTCCTCTCTCTCTCATTGCTCCTCTCTCTCTTTAAAAACAGAAAAAAAGGATCAACACTATATGACATAAGTGTTGGCACTGCCTTCCTTAACATGACTCCCATAGCATAAGAATTAAGCCAAGAATAAATGAATGGGATGCCATTAAACTAAATAGTTTCTGTACAGCTAAAGAATTAGTCAAGATTGTCAAGAGGGAACCTACAGAGTGGGAGAAAATCTTTGCCTGCAACTCCTCCAACAGAGGGTTAATATCCAGAATATACAAAGAACTCAAAAAACTGAACAACAAAACCACAAATAATCCAATCAATAAATGGACTAGAGAGCTAGATAGAAATTTCTCCATGGAGGTAGTTCCAAAAGACCATAAATATATGAGAAAATGTTCTGCATCACTAGTAATTAGAGAAATGCAAATCAGAACTTCACTGAGATGCCACCTCTCTCTTCTCAGAGTGGCAATAATGAAGAATATTAACAATGACAGATGCTGGAGGGATTGTGGGAAGAGAGGAACACTTTCACACTGCTGGTGGGACTGCAAGCTTATATAGTCACTCTGGAAAGCAGTATGGATACTCCTCAAAAAATTGGGATTGGAATCATCTCATGATCCAGCTATCCCAGTCCTAGGTATTTTCCCAAAAGAGCTAGAATTGGCATACTACAGAGATACAGCTTTATCAATATTTATGGCAGCTAAATTTACCATAGCTAAACTATGGAACCAACCTAGATACCCCTTACTGGACAAGTGGATTCAAAAAACTGTGTATATATATATATATATATATATATATATATATATACACAATGGAATTGTACTCTGCTATTAGACAGAATGATATCTTGGCATTTGCAGCCAAGTGGATGGAGATGGAAAAATTATACTGAGTGAAATATCCAAAACTCAGAGACTCAAGGGCCGAATGTTTTCTCTCATATGTGGAAGCTAGAATACAATTGAAACAGACTGAAGATTGGCTAAGCTAATAACAACCTCAACATGGGTGACATTTTACACAAGCAAAAGGTACCTTGCCTATGACACTGGGGGATGAAGAGGGTGGGTGGGAATAGGAGGGATATCAAGGTAACTGGAGGGAGGGATTAGGGGGATTATCAACCCAATGGGGAACCCTCAACTTCCATGAGAAGCCCAACTAACATGGGGATAAAGTAGGGGAAACATGGGATCAGGGGGAACTCAAAAGGGAAGATCATGAACTGGCATCAGTCTTGGCTTGCATGTAGCAAAGATTCCCTCCTATATGTAACACTATGTTGAATGTAAAATATATATAACACATCATGATCAAATGGGCTTCATTCCAGGAATGCAGGGCTGTGGTTCAACACATGCAAACAATAAGTGTGATTTACCACTGAAACAGAAATAAGGACAAAAACTGTATGATCATCTGAATTAGGGTTAGATCCTATGCAATCTCCATGGCAATACCAATTACATTCTTCATGGATATAGAAAAAGAAATTCTCAAATTCATTTGGAATAACAAGAAACCCAGAATAGCCAAAACATTACTAAGCAAGAAAGATGAAATAGGATGTGTCACAATACCTGTCCTGAAATTACACTAAAGGGATATAGTAACATAAACAGTGTGGTATTGGTATCAAAACAGACATGAAGACCAATGGAAATGAACAGAAGATACTAAGACAAACCCACAAGTCTTTAACCATCTGATATTTGACAAAGTGCTAAAATATAGCATGAAGGAAAGACAGATTATTCAACATATGCTGCTGGATGAGCTGCACAGCCATATGCTGGAAATTGAATTTATATCCTTATCTCTCACCCTGCACAGAAGTCAAATAGAAATGGATGAAAGAATTATGAATTAAACCAGCAACTAAACAATTGCTAGAAGAAAAAATAGGATCAACTCTCCATCACATCAGTGTAGGCACCTCCTCCCTTAACAAGGCTTATAGTGCAGGAATTAAAGCCAAGTATCAATGAGTGGGATGCCATTAAACTTAAAAGCTTCTCCACAGCTAAAGAATTAGTCAAGAGTGTCAAGAGAGAACCCACAGAATGAGAGAATATCATTGCCTGCTATGTCACCAATAGGGGAATAATATCCAGGATATACAAAGAACTAAAAGTACTGAACACCAAAACCACAAATAATCCAATCAATAAATGGGCTAGGGAATTAAATAGAAACTTCTCAACAGAGGAAGTCCACAAAGCCAATAAATATATGAGAAAATGTTCTACATCATTAGCAATCAGAGAAATGCAAATCAAAACTTCAGTGAGAATCCACCTCACTCCACTCAGAGTGGCAAAATGAAGAATGTAAGCAATAACAGAAGCTGGAGGAGTTGTGGGGAAAAAGAAACACTAACACACTGTTGGTGGGACTGCAAACTTGTACAGCCACTCTGGAAAGCAGTATGGAGACTCCTCAAGAAACTAGGTATGGTACTACCTTACAATTCAACAATCCTTCTCTAGGTATTTTCCTAAAAAAGCCAGAATTGGCATACTACATAGACACAACTACATGAATGTTTATAGTAGCTCAATGTACAATAGCTAAACTATGGAACCAACCCAGATGCCGCTTGCAAAAGTATCTGTTTCAGGGGCTGGAGCGGTTGCTCAGTGGTTTCCGCACTTGCCTGGTAAGTACGAGGACCTGGGTTCAAACCCCAGCACCACGTACACGACTAAGAGCAACTAAGGCCATGTGAAAAACTGAATAAAGTTGTTTCTCTCTTTCTCTGTCTCTCTCACTGTCCCTCTCTCTTTAAAAAAAGTATCTATTTCATACTTTAGCCAATTTATTGATTGTGTTATTCCTGTCCCCTCCCTCTGTGTGTGTATGTGTTTGTGTGTGTGTGTGTGCACATGCATGTATGTCATTTAAATTCTTTGTATATTCTGGATTTTAATGCCCTATCTGTGGAGCAGATGGCAAAGATATTCACCCATTCTGTAGGCTCTCTCTTCATGCTCTTATTTGTTTCCTTTGCTGTAACATTGACATTTTTATAAAAGCATGCAGTAAAACTTATTCTAATTCAGTCCACAGTCTTCCTGTACATCACTACCCTACTTTCTTCCCTGTACTCTGCTGGTCATTCTGTTATTTGCTAATATTTTTTTAAATTCAGTTATTCGTTTGTATACATGTTGATGATATGTACTATGCTATGACAGAGTTTTATGTTCATATTTTAACATGAGAAAATTGATTCATTCTACAAACTTTCCCTATCTCATTCCTCCTTCCTTGATTTCCTTTCCCTTGTCTATTCCTTTGTTCTTATCCTCAATTTGGATTAGCTTTCACATATCAGAGAAAACATTTAATCTTTGTTTTGAGACTGGTTATTTCACTTATCATAATATTCTCCATTTCCATCCATTTGCTAGCAAATGACATAATGCCATTCTTACTTATGACTGAGTAGTACTCCACTTGTATATATGACACAATTTTTGTATCCATTCACCTGTTGAAGAGCACCTTGCTTGGTTCCATAGCTTAGCTATTGTAAATTGTGCTGTTATTAAGTTTGATGTGGCTATAACCCTGTAATATGCTGATTTTAGTTATTTAGATATATACCAAGGAATGGGATGCTGAGTCAAATAGAGGATCCATTCATAGTTTTCTGAGGAATCTCCAAACTGCTTTTCAGAGTGGTTGTACCAATTTGCAGCTCCACCAACAATATACAAGTATATCCTTTTTCCCACATCCTTGCCAATATTTATTATTGTTCGTATTTTTGATTGTTGCCATTCTGACTAGAGTGAGATGAAATCTCAGTGTAGTTTTAAATTGCATATGTTTATATACACAAAATTCAAATTACGTTGGTAATTATTTTCACAATACATCTTAAACATCATCATTTGTATCATGCAATTAGAGTTTTATAACTGCTACAGAAATTTTTTATGAAAGTGCTTCATACTACAATTTCTTTTCCCCCTGCATAACATATTACTAAAAATTAAAAAATCTCTACTCACAAATGAACTTTTCTATTACAGAGGCCCTAGGAAAATATGTTCATGAGCATCTACAATATCATTTTCAGACAGATAGATCTGAAATGTGTGAATACTGTAGACCTTTATTTTGAAACATCTCTATTTTTCCTGGGAAAAATTATGCTGGTAACATTCATTTGTATGAGACAGTGGCTCAAACATTTTAAATATATGTATAATTGTTGATCTACACTCTGTGTCAGGCACTGTGTATGATACTCAGGATAAAATTTTTAAAAATGTGGGGGCTCTTGGAGGTAAATCTAATTTTCAGAATTTATATATATATATATATATAATTTAATTAGAAGCTTGTTTCATTGTTCAACAAATAAATTTCTGAATAAAATAAGAAAAAAAATTAAAAATGGCACTGACCTAGAGAAATGCAAATTCAAGTGGAAGGTATTGATCAATAGACAAAAAATAAATAATTAGTAAAAGACTGAACACAGTAACAGTACTGATGGAAGGGCAGAAGAGAAAGCACTACTTCTGATTAGAGATTTGTGGAAAGGCATCATGTAGACTATGATATTCAAGTAGGCATTTTAGGATTTTTCACATTTTTTTTTCAGAAATTGAACCAAAAATGCTCAAGAACCACATGCTTGTGAAAAAGTAGGTTTGGTATGGCCAAAACAAGACATAAGACTAAGAGTAGCAAGAGATAAATCTGGAGAGCTGGAAAGGTAAGAGGGGTTAGGATATGAATAGCATTTTATGCTTTCTTTAGGAGTTCTGACTTTGACCTATAAGAAATAAGGATCAAGTAAGGTATTTTGTTCTATATCACAATAAAATATGATTTGGTTTAAAGATGGTCATTTCTGGAGCAGTGTGATATATAGGCCTGAAATGGAAGAGACAAGTGGCAGAGGAATTAGCAACAATTTATAGGAGGCATAATGAAGACCTGCATTATATAAGTGGCAGAGAAAATGGATTTTTCTAATATTGAGGGGATTCCTGGAAGGTAGATCTGTCCGAATTATAACCTAGATCATCCTAAGCAAACTGATAAGTTGGTCACTTGTGAAGATTTAGGGCCAAAATTCCACACAACTTTGTTTATGATTAGGTTTAGGGACAGTAATAAAGGGGGAAAAGGGCTTCATCATGTTCACAGAGTTCAGGCTTAAATAAATAGTTAGATTAGATCATTCACTGAGATACAGTGTATAGAAGAGGTGTGGGGGTGTATGTTGAAGAAATAAAAATTCATCTTTAAGAATCCTGCTAGAAATATAAATGTACAGCTATCCTTTTAGCTAATAGAATCACTGGTATAGATCTAGAGAGAATTTTATGGGTTGAAATTAAATTTGAAATTAGCCAACAAAATGTAACTCAGGGGAATATCAACATTTAAGCTATGGAAATATTTGGAGGAGTTTCAGGAGAAGTTTGGGGGATTATGGTGAAAGACACAGGCAGATCATCAGGAAAGTAGTTCCGTGGAAAACAAAGGAAGAGTTTAAGAATCAGTGTAAACTGAATGGTGATGGAGAGGTCAGGTATGGCAAAGACTTAAAATAGGTTTTTGGATCTGACAATTGTTAGTGACAGCAATTTTAATAATATGAAGATTCCTGAGACTGGTTTCCATATATACTTCAAATCACAGTACAGTGATATTTCTTGGGGAAAATGTTTTTCAATTTATTAGCAGAGAATGAGATGAAATTTTTCTTCAGGTATTTTCTGAGGAACTCTGGCTACATTCTTTCTTACCTTATGCACTATCTTACCTTAATATCTGCATCACTTCAACTTTTGATCTTTCCTTTTCTCTTCTACTTCTATTCCTGACCTTACTTCTTGGAAATTAATACCAATACTTTTTGACTAAGATAACTAACAAAGACAGCTACGTTTCACTTCTTTGCTTTTGAGTCTTTTACCCACCTCTTGTATTGCCATTGCTTGTCTTTTAGTAGATAAAAATAATTGTAATGCTGATATAGACAACACATTGAAGATAATCAGACTAACCTATATTATTGTTATCCATTCTTAGTACCCTCTGAACTGTTTTTTAGCACTTAATATAATTTATAATTATATAGATGTTTACTTATTTAATGTCTGTTTTCTCCACCATATGATAGCTACATAGGGCAGGGAAAAACTTTTTTTTCATCATTCACTACCACAGTACTCGGCACATTTGGTTCAACCAACTGGCTGAATGATTTTGATAATGTCATGTTAGCCAATTGGCTTTATTCAATTTTAAAAGATTAATCTACCTGTCTCAGATTTCCTATAATCACAAGACTTTTGGGTGTCATTAATTTTCCCCTCTTTGCCTTGACTTTCAATAAAAAGCTCAGTTATTAAATTTTAGTGCATTTTAAATGGTAAGTTGCTATTATCTAGGAACACCTTAATGAATGATCCTCCAGTGACTCATACCCCTGTATAAATCCCTGCAGTCCTTGAGTATGGAAAGAACCTGTGTCTCTCTTTTGGGCATTAAAATAAGGAGTACAAATGGCATACTTACTCTCTTGAATATGTTCCATTCTTTAAAACACCACCATATCACGATGGAGCTAGATATTCTGTTGCCCTTGAAGAACTAAGGTGCAATGTTGTGAAAGAGTCTGTCAGAAGACTAGGTGGTAACTGCAGCTGGCCTCTGAGAACTGACAGTAGCTCATACTGATAGCAGGGAATAGGCAGGGGCAGGGGTGGAGAGGGAACATCATTCTGCAGCTGCAAGGAAGTGGATTCTAGCAACAAATATGTGAACTTAAAAGAGAATCCAAACTCTAGTTGAGAATGCACCCTACTGACACCTTGATTGGAACCTTGTGAGGTCCTGAACAGTGGATTCATGTCCACTCCTCACCCATGGAAACAGATATTAAATAAGTGTTTAATGTGCTAAGTGTGTGGGAATTCATCATGCAGCAATGTAGAGTTAATACACAAATCAAAACCAATCCTGAAATCATGTGCATTTAAACCCTGCCAGTTTTCCCTCTACATTCTCCATATTAACCTTTCTTTTTTTCTTGCTCAGGCTTTCTCTTCTTGGATTTCTACATATATTGACCTACAATGAGTTCAATACTATTGTCTCTAATTTCCTTTTTTTTCCAGAATTTCATATATCCTTAAATGTTCCAAGATTATTTCCCAGTTCTATCTGCTATCACTGGTCCACGTAGATAGTACATCTATTCTAAAGTGTGCTAGAGCACATTAGAAAATCAGTTTTTGTTCAATCACACATTTGACATTTTGTCTTCTTGAATAATTAAAATCATTAAAACTCCACAGTTGCATTTCCATTATTTACCTCTCTGAGGTCACTCTTCAATTTGCAGTGGATTTTTTTGAGGGAATGTGTCTTTGCCACATAGTCAACCAAGAATTATCCCTACTCCCACAAAAAAAAACAATTACTTATATTAACAAACATTTTCATTTTTCTTGAACTATTCTATTTTCTATAATTTACTGCATGTTAAGAAAATTCGTAAAGATAACTCTCAGGTGATAATCCGTCTTTCTCTTTTTCTCTGATTGCTTTTTTTTAAAGACTTCTACAAAGAAACAGGGTTTGTACTTTGTGTTAATTGTTATTATGCCTTGTAACTGATGATCAGCAGTTAAGTAGCATAAGTGTTAACTTGGGTGATGTACTGTATGATATACTAAATTACTCTAGAACACAAATTATCAGTTTCCTTGTTAAATTATGACTATCTAATGACTAAAATAATAGATGACCAGTTTCACTATGAGTCTCACAGGATTTAAGTAGTATTCCTTCCTTTGATGTCAAATCTCCTTTTTAAGATTGAAAATTTAAGTATTTTATATAATAACTGTTTCATAAATAATTTATAAACATTATTACATATACCTATACTTATACATGTTATATATTATATATGCTATATCTTTGACTCATTTTTCCTAATTCTATTTTATAAAATGAATGAGTAGTGATAATAAATCATATAAAATTCCCATTTATCTGAACTGTCATATCATTTTGTTATAATGAAGTCTTAGTCTTCACTATGATACTTGTATTTGCATTAAAGTAATGATATAGAATATATAGAAATTGAGATGCATAATACATACAAAGAGTGGCTTCATGCGCATGTTTGAAGTGTAGTTGTTCCCATAATTTGCTTCAGGTTTAGCTGTTCTTGGAGAAGCATCCCAATTATGGGGTGGATAGTTGTAATAATTGTCCTCTTTTGGCTCATGAACCAAAAAGCTATTTTAAATGAAAAATAAGCAATAAATATTTTAGGACATTTTGAATGAAAAATAAGCAATATATATTTTAGGATATTTTTAAGCATCAAACACATAGTGCTGCTATGATGAAACAGATTATTATGACAATATTCTATAGGAAGCAAATAAGTCATTCAAAAGTCACATTAGATTGTTATAACATGCATAATAAAATAATTACAACCTAAACCTGAAAGAACTAGATCATTATTCTTTTATTCTATTTCTCAGTAAAATTAGCATGTTGTTAGTGTATATTTCCTTGTCTATCTCAGAATGACTGAGAAACTATTATGACACATAGATAAAGGAAGAAAGTAAAATTTTTGGCTGAAGCGGTGGGTCAGTAGTTACGGTGCTTGCCTGCCATGTGCAAGGACTTGGGTTCGAACCTTAGGACCACTTATACAAGGAATTGTTGGAGCAATGAAAGCCATATTAAAAACTAAAATTGATTTTCTCTCTCTCTCTCTCTCTCTCCCCCACGGCTCTCTTTCTTTAAAAAAATGAAAGTAAAATTTTGAAAGTCTTAGTAGATTAATTTTTGTCAGTGCTGAATTTTATTTCAGGAAATATGTTAAAGGATTATTATTTATTTGGGCAGAAACACAGGTAGATATTCACAGTTAGAAACATTGTTAATTGTTAACCATTTCCTTTTCTCTCTGTAATACTACCTCCTACCAAAAATTAAATACTTAAATTGAAACTCTCCAATAATTTTTTCCCAAATGATATACAGTTTTTTTCACAGTGTTTGCATATTTTATCTTCCCTTTAGGAGATACCTTACTTGTAATTTCTTCCAGAGAACTGTGGTGATGGAGATACCGAACTCCCAGGAAGCACTCCCTGATGGTATGTGCTCCAGGAATTCTGTAAAAAGATTATTTTAAGAAAAAGAGAAAAAATGTTAGTCATTATTTTAAGGCAAATTGAAATACAATATATAATAGTGCATATTGATTCTACATAATCTGTGAATATTAAGATATCTCTAGACCTGCTCTTAAAAATGACAAATAAATGTGATTTCTAAGGAGAGAACATTTGTGTATTATACTGACAACTTTGTAAACCTCTACTTATTTATTTCATTCTATCTATTAATCAATCATCTATTTAGCGGTATAGAATGGCTTCCTTAAGGAGAATTGCAAGTAGAAAATACAATTTAGC
>PVKS010053959.1:0-10225 GCA_004027875.1 Aplodontia rufa
CTTCCTGAGTAACTGGGATTCAGGCTGGCACCACCACACTTGGCTAAATCTAAGAAGACTGTAAGACATAAGACAAAGCAGGGTAATCTTAAGGCATTGCTGAATCTTTATGTGCAGGTAGCTAGTGACTTTGTCAAAACTTTAAAAGATTTTATAGATAAAGATGAGCTGATTTTAGATCAGGGATAGAGAAAAGGAATTGAAAAAATCATCTTTAGTTTGAGAAATAAACACAAAAATATTCATTTTCATTAATTTCATATTTTTTTCCCACTGGAAACTGATCTAGGTTCTTATTTATTTAGTTTTTCATACCTGCAAAGTAGATATTTATCTCTGCAATATTCTGAATTAATTATTATTACCAATCAAACCTAAATGATAAATAAGATGATTCATTTGGATAAGCAATTTTATTTTTAAAAATAGTGAACAGCAATTTATAGCTCCAAAAGTTTGCTATACATATTTTCTATAATACATGCTTAGGCTTCTGTAATTTCCTTGTAGCAAAACCAGTAGCAGAATTCACAATACTTATATTTATATCCTATTTTTAAACATGTAAATTATACTATAAATATATAAAAAAATTACACACCGTGCAGGGGAATTTGGATACATTTTAATTACTTATCTATTATTTCTTTTAAAAATATTTAAAGGGGAAACAATGAATTAATAATTCAGTATAAAGAAGGTCCAACTTGAACTTTGCAAATGTTTACCTCAATTCTCTATTTTACTGAGATTTTGCAAACAAAGTCATAGAGGCAAGAAAATGGATATAAAAAGTCATTCTTCAATATATACCCATTAATAGACTTGGGAGTTTTATTTTTCTAGCAAGTAAGAACCATTTGGTATTTGATTTCATATGCTGACAAAATATAGCTTCCTGGTTTTAATAAATGGCTTATAAAATGCTAAGAAAGTATGGACATCAAATACCTTCTAAAATAGAGTACTTTTATAAGCTGAGTGCAAATGAATCAAACCATATGGCAATCATTTCCTTAAAATGAAATGCACATGGTGAAAACACAAAAGAAGAGAGTCCTGGGCAGAAATCCTGCAAATACAGCCTCTGAATTTTGAAAGTTTATATTATTCTTTCCTGGTAGTGAAAAAGTGGGGAACAGCAGGAAGGACTGCTGCTGTTCTTTCTTGACTGAAGATTTGCTTGCTTAAGAATGGCAGAGCAATGAATATAACTTCTCAAGACTTCCATTTGGTCAAAACCCTTTAGAGATTGTGTGTCTGTAAAGCAATTGTTAACAGCCATTTCTTCCTCTGTAGCGTGGCTATAATCAGTAGATGAAAAGAAATGCATGGTGGAAGCATGATTTGGATTGAGAAAAGCATTTAAAATAGGAAGGGCCCTCAGCATCACAGGATCCAAAGTTACAAAGAAAATTCTATTATAAAATTCTTCTTGTGACAAAAAAAAAAAAAACCCCACTACACAAAATGGATATCTGTAGTTCTTTCTTTCCAAAACAAATGTTTTCTAAAATCTTATTGTAAAATTGAAATTTGCATAAATTCTTGAGACTCTCTACATTTAGTTTAATTCCAAACCTATAGCACTTTCTGGTACATATTCTATGTTCAAATCAGCACATGGCTCATAGAACAAAATGATTTATAAAAAACAAAAATTAACAGTAATTTGTAATTTAAAACTTTTCATCACCACCATCTTTTTTAAAAAAGCATATATTAAATTCCCATGTTCTGGGGCTGGAGCAGTGGCTCAGCGGTTTCAGTGCTTGCCTGGCAAGCACGAGGACCCAGGTTCAAACCTCAGCACCACGTACACAACTAAGTGTTGGAGCAACTAAGGTCATGTAAAAACTAAATAAAGTTGTTTCTCTCTTTCTCTGTCTCTCTCACTGTCCCTCTCTCTTTAAAAAACAAACAAAAAAATTCCCATGTTCCTTTTGGCCTGCCCTGAACGTCATGGCTTTGCTAAATATAGTATTTTAGTTTTGAACTACATGGTTTAGAAGGGAAGCAAGATTGGTTAGGCATTTTGAGAGGATCAGTGCAAGACGAAAATTCAGACCCTTTAAAAATTATAAATATTTCAAGCTGGTCACAGCAGAGTCTTACACCTATTGTGTCTCTGTGCTGAAAGAGGAGCCCTTGGTGACAGGTGGCATACCCAGGAAGTTGGCCTTAAGAGAAGTCAGTGAGAAACAGATTTTAGAGGTATTTTTTTAAAAATTATACGTATAAGTTCTTCTGTATGTATAAGATATATAAATAGGATAATTGCCAAGTAGAATATTTTAAATAAATACGGTAAAAATATAAATACCTTTTAAATCTTATTTGTTACTTAATGTATTAGTCAGATTTCTCCAGAGAAGCAGTACCAATGAGATAAATAATTATGAGAGAATTCATCAGATTGGTTTACATGCCAGAGACCCTACATGCCCCACTTGGCTGTCTGCATGCTAGAGAGTCGGCAAAATCAGCAATGTCTCAGTTGAAGAAGCTGCAATCTAAAAAGAAAAGAGAGGCTAAGGATGCAGTCCTAATCTGAGGCCAAAGGCCTGAAAGACCCTGTAGAGCCACCAGTATCAGTATTCATTCAAAGGCTAAAGAACCTGAAGCCTGAGGTCCACAGGTGACAGCACCAGGAAACACAGTCCAGAAGGTTCAAGTTGTGTATGAGCCAGCTTCTCCCCTCTTCTTCTTTTCTGTTCCATCTGGATCCTCAGCCTCCTGTATAGTCGCATTCGTATTTAGGACACACCTTCAGCACTTAAGTGTGCCGATCCACAGACCAATGTTCTCTGGAAAAACCCTCATAGACCCAAGCAGAAGTACATATTCCCAAAAGTCTAGGCACCCTGGATCCTGTCAAACTGACAACCAGATTTATCCTTCACGCTTACGGTTGCTGAATCGCTACCTTTTACCACGATGCTTTTAAAGGACAGAATAGTATATTAAGTACTTCATTAATTTCACAACAAAAGCATCTACATTGAATATTTTTGAAACTGATGCTAATTCTTATAGTGATCATGTTTCCGTATTACATTTGTTTGTAAAACATTTTTTAAAAAGCGTATAATTAAAGACATATCTTCCTTCTCAGTTGATTGCAAGATGCATGGCCCTTAAACTATGATGTGGTTTAAAGTTTAAGCCCTGCTCAAGCCTTCTTATTTTGGGTATCTCTGAGTGTGCTAATTCATGTTTAGATTCTTTACATATTTATTCCACTTGTTACTAGTAAGAATAAACATGAAGTTGTTACTGGAGAGGTAAAGCTGCTGAAAAATGTGATCTGAGAAACATTGAGCTGCATACAAATTACCAGGTTATTTGTATCATCATGAATAGCAATATCTTAAGATTTAATTTCCAATAATCCTATTCCTGACTAAATAATCAAAAAACACAATGTCTTAAACCACTCAGTTAAAAATTGTGCTTTAAGTACTCTTTTCCAAACTATCTCAAAATAGCAATTTGAAATCATGTGAATTGTTTCACTTTAGTCCTGACTCAATAGAATGGGTAACAGCAGAGACACAGCATCTGAAAAAAAAATCTAAGCCAAAAAGCAATTAAAAGTCAGAGTCAAGGATAAAATTCAGGCTACAGAGCCAGGAAGAGCGAAGAGTCAGGAGGAAGCAGGTGAGCAAATATAAAGTACAAGGAAAAAAAGATGAATCCTCCAAATAATAGGACTTATTTTGGGGAACAGGCAGGAACATGGTTAGGAAATTTATCTGGCATAGAGATTGGTTGCAATTTTTAAAATTTATATATTGACACACTATTTTAATTTATTTATAAATATATATATATATATATATTGAGCATATGTTACAAATATTAAGGCAACTTACATGATAAAATAGATAAGGGTAAGCTCATCCGAAGTTAAAATTATAAAGACTTGACATGTGAATATTTTCCTAATGAACCTCCTAGCATTGCTGGTTACACACATTCCAGATCACGCAGCCTAAAATTATATTTGCCGAATAGGTTTTACAATCTCATCTCATTAATCCATCCTCACATCAGAATGGCTCTTTCAGTGGGCTTGGATTTTTTAGGTCAATAAAAACATGTTTAATATCTCATATGAACAAATAATTTTTTTCTTTAGCACCTCCAATCAGATTTTCCACAGTAGTGTTGGTTCTATCCATGTCTGTTGCTTAGGTCATCAGAGGTATGCTAAATTTTTTTAAGAGAGAGTGATAGTGAGAAAGAGGGAGAGAATTTTTATTTAGTTTTTCATGTGGCTTTCGATGCTATTATACTTTGTTGTGTATATGGTGCTGGGGTTCCGACCTGCATCCTCGCACATGCCAGGTAAGGGCTATAATCACTGAGCTACCACTCTAGCCCCTGCATGCTAAATTTGATTCCTTTAATCATGGTAAAAGAAAATTTAGTGTAGCTGTCTACAACATGACTGAGCAGAGCTAGTAGAAAACCAATGACGAAGTGTGCCAATGAGCTATCATTATTTACTGTTTATTTGAATTTGAAGGAGTTTCATAAGGAAGAAGTTTAAGATTTAGGACTACAATACATTTGTAGTGATTGGGGGTACTAAAGTATTGTGTATGTGGAAGAAATTTAACACTGATGTAACTTCTCTACTCAATTATACATACACACATAAATGTACTTATGCTGCATTTTGTATTTGGTTCAGAGGCTTACTCAGGGAAACTATTTTGTCTTGAAAATATGGTACTCAATGTTATTATTTCTAATACTTCAGGCAGATTTACATAGTGTGACTTAGGAAAAAATATGCATCACAGATAAAAAGTAAAGGAAGAAATAAAATCACTTGGAGACTATTTTGTACTGGATGCTGTCTTGACAATCCATGATTTTTGGGGAAAATTAATTTATTTAGATTTTTACATGTTGGGGCACTGGATTGTCTCCCGGGAGCCGATCAGGAGGAGGATGAGTGCTGAGGGCTGGAAACTAGACCCCTCTGGGACCCTCCTCGTCCAGGTACCCCTTCCCTCCTAACCGGGGAAAACGAGTCAACCACACGCAGCTGATGGCAGCCCAAAATCCCTCTATTATCAAGGCACACAGGGTCTTTATAAGGAGGGGAGAAGCCAAGGAATCAATAATCCCTCTAAGGGAGTTGCCAGGGGTTATGCAGATTTCGAGTACAGACAAACAACTAGGTAACAGCACATTCCAACCCACTCTAATTCTTTGCATAAGAATTAGGAAGCCTAGCAAAGCTGAACCTAGCAGCCCTTCCTGAAGGAACTTGTGAAAATAGTAACAAGATCGCTCTAGGGCAGCTGTTGAAACGAGTGAAGGGCAGACCCAACATTTACACTTCTTTTACTTATTTAATTATAAATTATGGATTTTTAAAATATTGAGTGCAAGACGTTAGGAGTGGCTGGATGCGATGGTGCAATTTGGGAGGCAAGAGGATCTCAAGTTCAAGACCAGCCTCAGCAACTCAGCGAGGCTTAAGGAATTTAACAAAATTCTGTCTCAATAAAAACTTAAAAAAAAAATAAAAAGGGCTGGCGTGTGTGGCTCAGTGGTTAAGTCCCCTGGGTTCAATCTCTGTTACCAAAAATAAAAAATAAAAAACCCAAGAAATTAAGGGTTACCATTTTCTTATACTCTATTGTACCCTGAGACAAATGGAAATTAATTAATTTTTCCAGTTTTCCACAGCTAGTTGAAATTGACATTGCATTCAAATCTGAATCCTTCTTAATGCTATCTGCTATTAATATCTGCTATTCAGTTCAAAATTCAAAAATAAATATCGTTTGAATTTTCAATAACTTCTTTTAGTATCCTAACTGCTATTGAGAGCTTTTTCTATTTTTCTTTCATTTTTGTGCATCTTTTAAAGATATAATCAATATGTAAAATGAATATAAACTATACATTTATGGTACACCACATGCTGTTTCTACATGTACATGCACACACATACACAAAGAAGAAGTGATTTGAGGAAGCTAGACATCATACCCGTCACTACACATACTTTTTTTTTTTTGTGAAAACATTCAAGTTCTAATAGTTTAGCAATTGTCTCTCTATGTGCGATAGTAGGATTTGAACTTAGAGGTAATCTAGAGTTAAGACACATCCCCAGAAGTTTTCTAATTTTAGCATTTACTTTTCAGATAAATTACTGAATCTGACCTCAAACTTGTAATCCTCCTGCCTCAGCCTCCAAAGTAACTGGGAATACGGGCATGCACCATTGCACCGTGCTCTTAGCAATTTTCAACTCTGCTGTAAACTATTATTAAATACAATTGCCACGTTATAAAGGAAATTTCCTGAAATAATTTAACCTGAACTTTAGTGAATATTTCCCCATTTTTTTCCCACTCAGGGTTCAAGTGACTACCAAGTACTTTCTACTTCTCTATTTTAGATTTTTCATTTTAAATGAAGTAATGAAGAAAGTCTTTGTGTGTGGAGCTTACTTCACTTTCTTTCCATCCTTCAAGTACATCCGCATTCTGACAGGTGACAGGAGTTCCTTCCTTTTATGACTGGATAGTATTACTTTGCATCCTCGTATCACATTTCCATTTTTCGTCTTTCACTGTTGGTCTATTAATAACAATGCTGTAGTAAACATGGGTGTGCAGATACTCCTTAGCATACTCATTTCATTTCCTCTGGATATATTCCCAGTAGTGAGATTTCTGGATCATACAGATGGTTTTCTAGTTATAATTCCTTGAGGGATTTCCATACTACTTTCCATAATTTCTCTATTGCTTTCTTCTCAAAAGCAGTGTACAACAGTTCTCTTATCTCCATATTGTCAACCGTGCTTGCTAACTACTTTTTATATATTCACCTTAAAAGCTGTGATGCATTTTTTCATTGTGGCTGTTATTTGCTTTGCCCTGATAATTAGTGACGTTGAGCACATTTTTGCATATACCTGTTGCCTATTTTATGTCTTCATTGGAGAAATGTCTATTCAGGTATTTTGCCTATTTTTATTTAGCTTATTTGTTTCATTGGTCTTGAATTTGTGTTTGTTAGCATTTCTTATATATTTTGTCTACAATCGTATTATCAAATATCTGACCTGCTACTATTTTCCCTATTCTCTTTGTTGTTCTTCTTTCTGTTGATTATTTCGTTTGTTGTGTAGAGCTTTTTTGTTTGACATAGTTTCATTTGTGTATGTTTCACTTTAGATGCCTATACTGTTGAGGTCATATCCAATAAATCATTGCCTAGATCATTGTAAAGAACTCTTATTGCTGTTCCCTTCTGGTGTTTTAAAGTTTCAGGTCTTATGTTAAAGTCTTTAATGAAATATGAATTGTTTTTTATTATGTATAACATGAGAAAATATTTTAATTTCATTTTATTATTTATGAATATCCATTTACCCCAACAAATACATTTAAGAGATTATCTATAGCCTTTCATATGTTCTTAGCACTATTGCTAAAAATAAATTGACTGTAAATATTTCTCAGCTCACTAGTTTGTTCTGTTGGTATATGTGTCTATTCTTATCCTTATATTAATTATCTGATTACTGTAGATTTGTAGACTAAATTCAGGTATGGTCATGCCTCCAGACATTTCTTTGAGAACATTCTTTCATTTGTAGTATAATGTAAATTTTAGGATTTTTTTTCTATTTCTGTGAGAAAAGCAACTTACACAGGGGTAAAGTAGGGGAAAACATGAGATGAGGGGGGTACCCAAAGGAGAGAGATCATGGAATGGCATCAGCCTACAATTGCTCTGTTGTTATTCATGTGTTCATGATTGTGTGGCAAGGATTCCCTCCTAAATAAAAAAAAAAAAGAAATTCATTATGGAAAAAATAAAATTCCTCTAGAATTTTGACAGGGTCCACATTAAAATTTCAGCTTATTTGGGGTGATGTGAACATTTTAAAAAAACTAATTTTCCAAATCCATCAGCAAGGATAACTTTCCATTTATTTGCATATTCTTTTTTATTACTGCATTATATATAGTCTTACATAATGAAGGGATTCGTTGTTACACAATCTTACATGCCTACTCTATGACACTAGTTTGGATCCAATACTTGCCCAGCATTCCCCACCTCCTACCCCACATTTTCTTTATTTTATTAATGTGTTATAGTTTTCAGTGCACAGATCTTGACTTCCTTGGCTAAATGCATTCCTTGAATCATTTTGACACTATTGTAAGTGGGATCGGTTTGTTAATTTCTTTTTCAGGTCGCTTTTATTAGTGTACAGAGCACTTACTTTTGCATATTGATTTTTATCCTACAACTTTGCTGAATTTGTTTTAGTATGTCATCTCCAAGTGGAGCCAGTTTAACTTCTACTTTTTGATTCTGATGTATTTAATTTGTTTTTCTTGCTTAATTTTTCTTATTAGCACTTCTCTACCATATTTTAAATAAAAGTGGTGACTCAGCACTCCTTTCTCTTTTTGGTTTTTTGATCTCAGAGGAAAACTTTCAAGATTTTCCTATTGAGTATAATGCTTAACTGTGGGTTTGTTATATATATCTTTCTTATGTTCAGATATATTTTTCTACATGTCCAAATACAAATTTGATAATTTTTATTATGAAAGGATATTTAATTGTCAAACACTTTTTATTCATCTATAAGGAGGATCATGTGATGTTTTACTCTCTTTAATGTGATGGATCACCTTTAATGACCTTCATATGTAGATCCATCCTTGCATCCTAGGCTTACATAATTCCCACAGGACAAATGTAAATGATCCTTTTAATGTGCTATTAAACTTGGTTTGTTCATATTGGAGGGAAAGGTTTATCATCTATGTCCATCAGGAATATTGATCAATGACTTTCTTTACTTATAATGTTTTTGCTGAGTTTTTTTAACAAAGAAATTTTGGCCTCATAAAACAAATTTGTAGGTATTCCATCCTCTTCAGTTTTGAAGAAGTTTGAGCAGCATTGATATACTTCATGCTGTAAATGTTTCATAGAGGTCACAAGTGAATCCTTTAGGTTCTGGGGTTTTCTTCATTGGGAGTATTTTTTGTTGTTGTTGTTGTTGTTGTTGGTTTTGTTTTGTTGGGTTTTTTTTTTTTACCAGATTCAACTTCCTTACATATTCTATATTATTGGTTTATTTATATTTCTATTTTATCTTAATTCAACCTTGGTGTATTATGTATTTTTATGTCTCCCAATTTAATGGTATATACTTATAGTAGTATTTTTTTTTAGAAAGAGGGGACAGTGAGAGAGAGAGAGAGAGAATCAATTTTTATTTAGTGTTTCACATGGGTATCATTGCTCCAAGACTTCGTTGTGTATGTGGTGCTGGGGTTTGAACTCACGTACTTGCGCATGCCAGGCAAGGACTGTGACCACTGAGCCAGTGCTCCAGCCCCTATAGTAGTATTTTTTGATCATGTGCTCTTCTGCAGTATCAATTAAAAGTTCACCATGGCATCCCATTTTCAAAAAAACTTTATTCACTATAATAAAGTGAGAAGCAATAAAATAAGTATAAATCTATAATTCACTTTCTTTTCACATTAAATCCCTTGCTTCATGGTTTTTGAAATTCAGATTTCAGTGATATTCTTCGCTGTTTTTCTAAGAGGGATGTTATGTATTTTATATCTTATTTATTTCTATTCACAATGCAGAAATGACATTAATCAAATTGTAAGAATATAGGTCATAATGTTGAATGTTTAATAAGTTAAATGATATGTAAAGTTTTACATTAAAAATGTCACTTAAGACCAAGTAAACAAATACTGACATTCTGAATACAAGACCAAATTTTATTTCAATGACACCATTCTACAAAATGTTCAGGTAATTTGAACAGAAAAACAATGATCATTCTAGTTCTTAAAATTTAATTAAAGTTGAGTATCACTTGAAGGTATTTCATTTTATTTTTGAATTTTCAATAAAATACAGTGAGGTTATGGTAAAATATTGCTAGTTCTTTCCTGCACAGAGCCAATAAACTAATTGGATTTTGAATAAATGTAAAGGATTAATAAATTACAAAACTAAACTGTGTAAGCTTAAAAAAATACATTACAGATCTGGAGCACTTGCCTGGCATGCACAAGGATGAGGGTTTGAACCTACATACAATCTCATTGTCGGGGAAACAATGGCCAAATGAGAAACTAATTAAAATTGATTCTCTCTTTCTCTCTCTCACTCTACTCCTAGTTTTCTC
>PVKS010053960.1:0-10123 GCA_004027875.1 Aplodontia rufa
TAGGTCAGAACCTGAATGAGAACTGCCACCTACACTCCCTTATATGTGGACTATAAAGAAGAGGGACCTGCTAAAGCTAAAGAGGAGCAGAGTCTCCAGGAGCTGGACAAGGAGGCTAGTGGGGCCTTGGTCAAGGGAGGCAAAGCTTTGTTGACACAGGAGAAATCAGCTCAAGAGGTCTGCTTTGCAACCTTGTGACTTTCGATAATAGTGATGTGTGGTATACTGGTGTTCACCACAAAATAAATTAATTTGTGGGCTAATCATTATGTGAAAGAGCTTCATTTAGTCACTTCAATGTGCATGCATGTATATATTTTACAATTTCGAAAAACCAACAATTTTAGATGTCAATATAAATAAATTTATTTATTAAAATATAATTTATAATTTTCTTGTTTAAAATTGATTTTCTTTGGGGCTGGAGCGGTAACTTGGCGGTTATGGCGCTTGCCCGGTATGTGCAAGGACACGGGTTCAAACCCCAGCACCCACGTACACAACTAAGTGTCAGAGCAATGAAGGCCATGTGAAAAACTCAACAAAAATTGATTCTCTCTGTCTCTCTCTCTCTCATACACTGCCCTTCTCTCTTTAAAAAAAAAATTATCGTTTTTTATTTGCTGGCAATGAGTGAAATATAGCTTGCTAATGGAGATCATCTATTTCATTAAAATTAACGTGGATTTTCTACCATAAGATGTATCAATATTTCACCTTATTATTTAATTTTCTATTTAAGTAGAATGTTTTTATACTTATTTGACACTGTGAAATGCTTGTGACTTCAATTGATCTAAATCCCACACAACATTTGTGAATGTAGAGTTTTCATACTGAAAGTAATACTTAATTTGAAAAGTTTACACACATTCCTATTAAATATAATGGCTTTTTAGAGCCAAAATAATTTAAATATAATGCCAAAACTTATGCAAAGAACATTCATGGACTTGGGACCCTGGTATTCTAGTCAAGTTACTGAGAGCCCTGTACAACAGGCCCCCTGTGAAAGTCCATGAAAGTTTTCTAGGCTTTGCTTCTTGAAAAGATCATGGAAAACTGACCAGAAATCCTATCAGAAAGAATGATTCACGTGAGCACACTCATATCATTTACAGGTCAAGACAGCTTGGCTGGATTGGGTTATTCTTTGCTCACAAAGACTCTAGAGACTGGGAGTCGAGCTCTGTGGAAAACATGGGCTGACACCCAGAGGGTCTGGATGTCTATGAGCATAAAAGAACAACCAAAAAGAAATCCAGGAAGCAATCCCAAGTACAGTGGATTTAAAAATCCCCAGGAATGAATTTAACCATGGAGGTAAAGTTTTCTGCACAGAGTATTGTAAAGTACTGACTAAAGTAACTGGAGAAGGCAAGAAAAGCAATAATGGGCAATTAGAAAAACAGTTCCACTCATACATTAGCAGTGTCCATATAACCAAAAATAGTGTATAGGTCCAATGCAATCCACACTGAAAAAAGGAAGACGTTCTTCACGTACATAGGAAAAAATACTTATAATTCATTTGGAATCTTGAAGGACACTGATGACCTAAAGCAATCTTCAGCAAAAAGGAAAAGTTAGAGATATTGAAGTATAATAATTTTGCTTAAACATACACTACAAAGCCACAGGGTCCAAAAGATCATGGTGCTGACAAAAAGAAATGGGGAGACGGAAGTGGTGGCTCAGTGGACATGGCACTTTCCTGGCTTGTGCAGTGCTGTGGGTTTAAAGCCCAGCACCACATACACAACAAAGTGTTGAAACAACAAAAGCCACATAAGAATTGATTCTCTCTCTCTCTCTCACTGTCACTTCCTCTCTTAAAAAAAAAAGAAAGAAAAGAAAAGGAATTGGGCACCTAGACCCTGGGACAGAATAAGCAGCATTCAACTCAATCCACACTTGTTCAATTGATTTCTCAAATGAAGCAAGAATACAGATCTTCAGTAAAAGTGCTGGGAAAGCTGGAACTCCACACACAGAAAATAAACAGGAACTGCTTCACCATGCACAAAAGCAAACTCCAAGTGCTCCAAAGTGAATTCTTAATAAGAAGAATTTGATCAGATAGGGGTTAATCTGAATTAAACATTACATAAGACAAACATGCATTGAAATAGTGCCTTGTAAAATATACACAAATGTTATGTTTTAGTTTCACTTAAAAATAAACAGTTTAAAATAATTTTAATGAGTTAAAGAAAGGGTATGAAATCACAAAAGATTTATGCAAGAACAAATAGAAGAAATATTTTATGACATGAGTACAGGTATAAATTCTTTGAACAAGAAATCAAAAGCACAGGCCAAAAAGCAAAGTTACACAAGTGGGTGACATCAAACAAATAATCTTGTGCACAAGGAGACAAGAGTGGGGAGGCCACCACCAAATGGGAAAAGAGTTTGCAAACTGGCAGCTGATGAGGAAGTAATACCCAGAGCACAGGAGGAGCTCAACTCAACAGCAGCACAGCACCTGCTGCAGCTGAAATGAGCAAAGAACACGACAGCAAGTTCTGCAAGAACACAGACAGGCACGGAGTATAACAATGCTAAATAGCATTAATCATCAGGAAAATACAAATCAAACTCACATTACCTCACCCCAAGTAGAAGGATTAATATGAAAAACAAGCAAACAAAACCAGATTAAAAATTAAAAAATAAATAATCAACGAGCATTGGTGTGAGTGTGGAAGGGCCACTCTGGCACATTGCTGGTGGAGAGGACGTGGGCATGGCCAGCGTGAAAAGCAGCATGGGGCCTCCCAATAACCTCAACAAGAATGCCCCCGTTTTCCAGCAATCCTGATACAAGTTCTCAAACTAAGGAGACAACGCCAACTTGCTGGAGGGACGTCCACTCCTGTGCTCACTGCTGCCCACACGTGGGGTCAGCCTCGGTCTCCAGCAATAAACATTCACACAGAGCAACTGTGCTGTGCACACAATGGAACACTGCTCCTCCATAAAGTCAGCACCTCCTGCAGAGTGGGCGCAGGGTGAACCTGGGGTGTGCACCTTAGGTGAGGGAGCCAGACACAGAAAGAGGGACACCATCAGATGGCACCCTCTGTGCAGTGTGGGAAGATGGTCCAGGGTGCTGCAGAGCAGAGTGGGCTTCAGCAGAGGCTGGGGCTCTGGGGACTGAGTGACAGGAGACCGCTGCCAGGCAGGGGCACATTAGGGAGGATGAGCTCTGTTGCTCTACTGCAAGGTGGTGACCAGGGTGGACAGTGCTGCAGTGTTTCCTAGAATGACTAGAAAAGGTGTTCGGAATCTTCTCCCATAAGCAAATACCACGTGTTTGAGGTACCAAATATGCCAGATATTATAATTTATCATTACACAGGTATGCCTTTATTAAAACATTACACTGTACCTCCTAAATATGTATCATTATGATGTGTCACTGAAAGCAAAACTAAAATTGAAGTTAAAACAGAAAAGGAAGAAGGCTCAGGAAAAGACAGAAGACACTGAAATGGGAACAATCCCTGAGTGTCCAGGAGCAGGACATAAGAGCTGAGCCCTGGCCATGTTCAGTTGAATAAATAAATTTCTAGAAAACTATCCAGGGTAAGGGACACACATGTCCCTCTTCGTCACTCACCTGAAGCTAGCCAGGTAAGCAGCAGCAAGAGCAGGAGGCTCCTGAGGCCTGCATGGAGGAATGGCATCCCAGGGGCTTCCTTCATGTATGAGAGTCAGACCCTGTCGTCACACAGGCCACCAGACAGTCCTGGCACCTGGCTCACAACACAGCTCTCCAGAGGCACTGGTTACAGGACTGACAGATGGAGAGCAGGAGCCGGCTCCTCCCATCAAGGAAAATGAAACTAAAGAGCCAGGAGACTTTGAGCTGCTGACTGCACTCTCAGTTGAAGGAACACATGGTGGAGTCATCAATCACATCCTATTACCAGGTGACACCAAGTAGGTGGAAAAAAGCCACCATCACAAATTCTCTGACCCCAAACTCACTGTGTAGTCTTGGATTCTGCTTTCGGACTTTGGCCCACTTTTCAAGTGAGTTATTGCATCTATGACTGTGCTGACTTTTTAAATAATAATTTCTTAATTTTTACTCAAAATTAATAATTGCATACGTATTATTTGGCTTCCTTTATGAGTAGAGAGTAAGCTACATTGTTGATTCCCTGGCTATATCTCTCCCTATCATCCCTGCCTCTCCCATCCCTCCCGCTATTCCCTTTTCCCCTCCCCACTACATGTCTATGGATCCCCTAGATTATGTGTTGCTGTGACTTTGGTGAGACTAGTCACGTGCTTGACAACCTTTTTGCCAAGTTTTGGTTTTGCTATAGCCAACAAAAGTGAGGGAAAATATTTGACCCTTAAGTCTCTGTGTTTGGTTAATTTCACTCAGCATAATTTCTTCCATTACCATCCATTTGCCTTCAAAGGCTATAATATCCTTGTTTCTAATAGCTGAATAGAGCTTAATATATATACACACACAAACACACATACACACACATACACACACATATATATTCTAATAGCTGAATACATATATATGTGTATATATATATATAAACAAGATCAGAGGCGAAATCAATGAAATTGAGAATTTAAAAAAAAGAATAGATGAAAGTGCTGTTTCTTTGAAAAATGATGGAGAATTAAAGTAAATCAACAAAATCACCAAAGAAAAGGAGAGATCACCACTAAATCCATGAAGTTCATACAGATGATCAGAATATATTTTGAAAAACTGTACTCTTCTTAGATAATCTGAAAGACATGGACAAATTTCCAGATACATACAACATCCCTGAATCGATGCAGGATGATATTGAAATCCCAAACAGCCCAATAGTAGGCACTAAAATCCACATAGCAATTAAAATCCTTCCAAAGAAGAAAAACCCAGGACCAGATGGATTCCCACTGAGTTTTAGCAAAGCTGGGAGGAGGAACTAACACCTCTCCTTATTCAGATATCAAGAAATTGAAAGGAGGAAACTCCCCCAAGCACTTTTTATGAGGCATCCATAACTCTAATACCAAAATCCAACAAAGATGTATCAAAAAAACAAAATTACACACCAATATCCCTGATGAACATCTATGTACAAATCCTTGATAAAGTTATAGCAAGCTAAATTCAAATATACATCAAGAAATAATTTGTCATAATCAAGTAGGCTTCATTTCAGAGATGCAAGGCTTGTTCGACATACAAAAAACAATAAATGTGATACATCATTTATTCTTAATTAAGGACAAAAACCATATTATCCTCTCAATTGATGCAGAAAAGTGCTTCAATAAATTCCAACACCCATTTATGCTCAAAACTAGAGAAAATAGGGATCTTTTGATCTTATATTATGTTAACTTTGTAAATGTCATATATGCTGAACTCTCAACTAGTATAATACCAAATATAGAAAAGCTGAAACAATTCTCCTAAACTCAGGAACAAGGCAAGGATGCCCGTTCTCACAACTTTTATTCAACATAGTCCTCAAAAACATAGAGCAATCAGGCAAGAAAATGAAATTAAAGGGATAAAAATAGGAAGAGAAGTCAAACTATCCCTTTTTGCTAATTACCTGATTTATAATTGTAAGGTCCCAAAACTCCAACAGAAAACAACTTGAGCTTATAAGCCGATTTAGCAAAGTAGCAGGCTACAAGATAAGCACTCATAAATCAATAGCTTTCCTGAATGCTAATACAGGGCAGAATAAGAAATCGGTCCCATTCACAATATCCTCATAAACTATATAATATTTGGGTATTAATCTAACATAGGAAGTAAAAGGCCTTTCCCCCCAAAATTCTTGAAAACTGAAGACAGAAATTTTACAAGACCTGAGAAGATGGAAAGATGTTCCATGTTCTTGGAGAGGCAGAATTAATATAATTAAAATGTTCATTCTACCAAAAGTATTGTCCAGATTCAATGCAATTCCCATCAAAATACCAATATCATCCTATACATATATTAAAATAAAATTCTCAAATTCATTTGGAAAAACAAGTAACCCAGAAAAACCAAAATGTTACTAAGCAAGAAAGATGAAACAAATGGTTACACAAAATAGAAATAAAGCTAAACAAACACAGGGATGTTGCTAGTATTAAACTAGGAATGAAGATCAATGGAATAAATAGACACCTCTGAGATAAACACATACATCTTTAAACATCTGGTAATTGACAAGGTGGGTCAAAATATAACGTGGAGGAGAGACAGCCTAACTGAAAACATAGTGCAGAAGAAAGTGGACAGCCATATGCTGAAGGATGAAAATAGTTTCTTACCACTCACCTGGCATAAAATGAAATCAAAATGCATCAAAGAATTAGGAATTCAAGCAGGTAATATACAACTGTTAGATGAAATATTAGGAGCAACACTCCAGCATCTGGGAGTTGGTAATAACTTACTCAAAAAACTCCCAAAGAGAAAGAATTACTGTCAAGAATTAATGAGTTTGATTCTATTGAATTAAAAAGCTTTTGATCAGCCAAAGAATTTGTCAAAATTGTCAAGAGAGAATCTACAGAATGGTAGATAATCATGGCCTGTGATTTCTCTGAAAATGAAGTAATATCCAGATTTTACAAAGAACTCAAAAAACTTGATATCAAAAATAAAAATAGCCAAAGAGATGAAAAGAATACTTCTTCACAGAGGAATTTGAGCAAGTGAAAACCTATATGAGAAAGTATTCTCAAAATCTAGTAATCAGAGCACAGAAAAAAGTGTCATTAATATGATTATTAAAACAATCAAATAATTAAAAGAATACTTAAGGAAGGGAATATGAGAGCAATTTCAGTGGCTGAAAGACCATTTTGATGAGGAGTTAGACATTCTGAAAAGAGAGGTGCCAGAGCTCTTAGAATTGAAAAACACAGTAAAGTAAATTAAAAACTCAATGGAAAAAAATTTATATCAGAGTAATTCAGTAGAAAATAGAACTTCAGCTCTCAAAGAATGAATTTCAGAATACGATGACAGATTGAGTAATCTTTAATGCAAGGAAGACAGACAAAGAAAAGGAACTTGCTGAACATGATCAACATTTCCAAGTAGTAAGGGATGAGATCAGAAGAAATAACCTGAGAGTATTGGGATAGGGGCAAACATAGAACAACAAAAGAATGGCATAAAGAACATTCTCAATCAGATAGCCAAAGAAAATATCCCCCATATCAGAATTGACCCAGAAATTCAAATTCAACATGTGTATAGGACAACAAATAGACCTTATCAAATGAGAAACCCACCGAAACACAACATATACAAAATGAATAACAGAGACGTCAAGGAAAGAATTTTAAAAGTAGTTAGAGAAAAACACCAAATCACATTCAGAGGCAAACCAATAAAGATTACTGTAGATTTCTCACCTCAGAAAATGAAGGCCAAGAAATCATGGGCAGATATTTTTCAAGTATTGATAGAAAATAATTGTTTGCCAAAAACACTATACCCATCAAAGTTCAGCTTTAGAAATGATGGGGAAAAATACATCCATGATAATAACAAACTAGTAAGATACCTGAAGACAAAATCAGCTTTATAGAGAATACTCAAAGACAAATGTCAAAGAGAGGGACAAACTAAAAACGCCAAAAGACAATAAACAGGAAAGTCAATAAAAATATAACTCACTAAAAGCAATCCAAGAGGGCACAAAGGTACAATATCAGAGAACCAGAATCATATAACTATTCTAACACTGAACATGAATGGACTCAGTGCCCTAAACAAAAGACACAGATTAATTAGGAGACTGAATCAAAAAAAGAAAAAAATTCAACAACGTGCTGCTTACAGGAGACACACCTCACAGACTGAAGGTGAAATGATGGCAAAAAGCCCACCAGGCACAAGGCCCAAGAAAGCAAACCAGTATTGTTACTTAAACCCGATAAAGTTAATTTTGACCAAAAATTTGTTCAGAAGGGATACACAAAGTCACTATATCTTAGTAAAAGGAACACTACATCAAGAAGATATAACAATAGCTAACATTATGGCCCCCAATTACAACCTTTCCAAATATCTGGGAAAAGTACTCAATAACATTAAACCAGTAATCAACTTCAACACAGTAATCCTGGGTTAATTTAATACATAATTTTCATTAATAGACAAATCATCATATCAAAAAATCAGTGAAGGTATCTCTAACCTAAATAACTCTTATCAATCAATTGGATTTAACAGACATTTACACAATATTTAATCCCAAATTGGCTGAGTTTCCCCACTTTTCATCAGTACTTGGGATCCTTCTGCAAAATAGATCATATCCTGGTCAACAAAAATAATCTTAGAAAATACTAATAAATTTATGTAATCCCACATGTCCTGTCAAACCATAATGATGCATTCTTAGCAAATAACAGTAAGAAAAGCAACAGAAAGTACATAAATATGTACAGATTGATTAATACCCTCTTACATGAAGAATGGATCAAAGATGAAATAAGAAGAGAAATCAAGAAATTCTTTGAAAAGAATGAGATAGATGACACAACATATTGAAATCTCTGGAACAGTATGAAAGCATTCTAAAGAGGTAAATTTATAGCATTGAGTGCATTCATGAAAAATCAGGAGAGAGCCCAAATAAATAAACTTATACTCCAAATCAAATCCCTACAAAAAAGAGGAACCATCGTATCCCAAATACAACAGTCAGCAGAAAATAACCAACATCAGAGCTGAAATCAAGGAAATTGAGAATAAAACAACAACACAAAATATCAATAAAAACAAAGAGAGCTGATTCTTTGAGGAAATAAATAAAATGGACAGACTCCTAGGCAACCTTACCAAAAGGAAGAATGAAGTGAAGCAAATCAATAAAATCAAAGGTGAAAATGGAGATATCAACTCTGACTGAATCAAAATCCAGAGGATAATCAGAATTTATTTTGCTAAACTATACTCTCCTAAATTTGATAATTTGGAAGACATGGAAAAATACCTAGCCACATATGACATTCCGAAATTAAGACAGGAAGACATTGAAAATCTAAAAAATCAATCTCAGCAAAATTGAAACAGCAATCAAAGGCGTTCCAAAAACAAATAAACAAAAATTCTCAAGGCCTGATATATTTTCAGCAGAGTTCTACCAGAACTTTACAGAAGAATGAACACAACTCCATAGTAAGCTATTCCATGTCATTGAAAGGGACACAACACTCTAAAATGCTTTCTATGAAGCAAACATAACTGTGATACCAAAATCTAGCAAAGACACATCAAGAAAAGGAAATTCAATTTCCCTCATTAACATAGATGCAAAAGTCCTTAAAAAAATTCTAGTAATCCACATCCAAAAACACAGCAAATAGATAATATATCCTGATCAAGTGGGTGTCATTCCAGGAAGGCATGATTGCTTCAACATATGCAAATCAAAAAATGTGATTCACTACATGAGCAGAATCAAAGTAAAAAACAATATAATCAACTCAATTGATGTATAAAAGGACTTTGATAAAATTCAACACCAATTTATGCTCAAATTCTGGAGAAGATATGGATCAAAGGAAGATACCTTAATTTTGTAAGAGCCATTAATGACAAACTGTAGCCAACATTATACTTAATGGAGAAAGACTGAAAACATTCCCACTAAATGCACGTACAAGGGAGGACTGTCCTCCCTCACCACTTTTCTGCAATGCAGTCCTCAAAACATTTGAAAGAGCTATCATACAAGAAAAAATATCAAAGAAATTAAATTAAAAAACAGGGAGTCAAGCTATCTCTATTTGTCAAAGACATAATCCTATAACAAAAGACCCAAGAAGTGCTATCAGAAGACTTCTATACCTTATAAATGAATTTAGCAAAATGGCTGGTTACAAGACCAACACTCACAATTGGTAGCTTTCCTGTACTTCAGCATAAATTTTGCTGAAGAAGAAATCAGGAATCTGTCCCATTCACAATAACTTCAAAAAGAATAAAATACTTGGTCATTAATTTAAAAATGATATAACACACCTCTATAATGAAAACTATTGAATATTGAAAACAAAGAAATTGAAGAAGACCTGAGAAGATGGAAAATTTTTCCATGTTCTTGGTTGGGAAGAATAAATA
>PVKS010053961.1:0-10239 GCA_004027875.1 Aplodontia rufa
ACAGTGAGAGAGACAGAGAAAGAAAGAAACAACTTTATTTAGTTTTCCACATGGCCTTAAGTTGCTCCAACACTTAGTTGTGTACGTGGTGCTGGGGTTTAGAACCCAGGTCCTCGTGCTTGCCAGGCAAGCGCCGAAACCACTGAGCCACCGCTCCAGCCCCTCTTATGGCCTTTTCAAATAATAAATTTGCCTTCCAATTATAAAAGCTTCCAAAGGGGTTTGGGGATTTAGCTCAGTGGCAGAGCGCTTGCCTAGCACTCACAAGGCCCCATGTTCCATCCTCAGCCCTGAAGAAGAAAAAAAAAAGCTTCCAAAGGGCTAAAGGTGTAATTCAGTGGTAGAGTATTTATCCACCATGTACAAAATTCAGTCACAAAACCCCAAGAAATACATAATTAAATAAAAGCCTCAGAAATTATATCAGCCAGGCTCAGTGGAGCACACTGGTAATCCCAGCATCATTTCTGGAGGCTAAGGCAGGAGGATCACAAGTTCTCAACCAGCCTCAGTAATGTTGTGTGAGGCCCTAACCAACCAGGGAAACCTTGTCTCAAAATAAAAATGGGCTGGGGATACGGCTCAATGGTTAAGCACCCCTTGGTTCAATTCCTGGTTTCCCAAAAAATAAAATAAAAGAAAATGAGTATTTCAAAAGAAAGCATGTTGGGCTGGAGAGGTGGCTCCAGCAGTTACAGCGCTTTCCTGGCATGTGCAAGCACAGGTTTGCACCATGTACACAACAAAGTGTTGGAGCAATGACAGCCACGTGAAAAACTAAATAAAAGTGATTCTCTCTCACTCTCCCCCTCTCTTAAAAAAAAAAAAAGCCATGTTATCTAATTAATGTTTTGTAGAATTTACTGCTATTTTAATTTTCAGGTTCCCACTTTCCTGTCGGAATAGTTCCTCCAAGAACAAAATCACCAACACCTGAATCTTCAACAATAGCTTCATATGTAACCTTGAGGAAAACTAAGAAGATGATGGATCTAAGAACGGTATTTAACTGGAAATTAGCTTCTAAACGGATTCTCAAACCTGTTTATTTCTTTTATATATATATGTGTGTGTGTGTGTGTGTGTGTGTGTATGCACATAGTTTTTTTTTTAAAAAAAAGAGGAACAATGAGAGAGAGAGAAAGAATCAATTTCATTTAGTTTTTCATGTGGCCTTCATTGCTCCGACACTTCGTTGTATTCGTGATGCTGGGGATTCAACCTGTCTCCTCACTCATGCCAGGCAAGCAATATAACTGCCAAGCCACCGCTCCAGCCCTGTTACGTTCAGGGTTTTGTGGAATCTGTTCTTTGATGACTGCCCTGTACTTCATTTCAGAATACCTGTAAAAAGGGGCTGGAGTGGTGGCTCAGTGGTTACATCGCTTGCCTGGCATACACAAGGACCCAGGTTTGAATCCCAGCACCATGTATACAGCTAACTGTTCAAGAAACAAAGCCCAGATGAAAAAAAAAATAAAATTGGTTCTGTTTAAAAGAAACGAAAGAGGGTGCTGGAGCGGTGGCTCGGCGGTTACGGCGCTTGTCTGGCATGCGCAAGTATGCAAGTTTGACAAACCCCAGCACCCATGTACACAATGAAGTCTCAGAGCAATAAAGGCCTCTTGAAAAACTAAATAAAATTGACTCTCTCACTCTCTCTCTCTCTCACTTTCCCTCTCTCTTTAAAAAAGAAAGAGAAAGAAAGAATACCTGTAAGAATTTCCTTGGTGATGCTTAGCCTGGTGGCACACACCTGTAATAGTAGCTCAGGAGGCTGAGGCAGGAAGATAAGAAGTTTGAGGTTAGCCTTAGCAACTTAATGAGGCCCTAAGCAAGTTAGTAAGATCCTGTCTCAAAATAAAAAAAAAAAAAAAAAGAAAGAAAGAAAAGAACTAGGGATGTTGCTCAGTGGTTAAGCACTCCTAGGTTCAATCCCTAGTACCTGAAGAGAAGGGATAAAAAAAGAATTTCTTAACCAGCCTGACAGGTACGTCCTCTAGCCACCCAAAATTTAATGGATTTCCTAGCTTTCCTGAAGTTGCTGGACCTTTCAGCTATAGTTGTTCTGGAGTTTGCCAATTCTGTGGTTACTCTGAGAAACGTGAATTGGGACAGTGAAATAAGTCCTGTATTTTACATTTTCATTTGAGATCCATATTATTCACACTGACTCTAAACCTATCTAATATTCTCAGAAAGATGCTAAGGATTCTTTTTTTTTTTTTATAGGACAGTGAGAGGGAGAGAGAAAGAATCAATTTTATTTAGTTTTTCATGTGGAGCTCATTGCTCAGACACTTCGTTGTGTATGTGGGTATGAACCAACGTCCCTGCACTTATCAGGCAAGTGCTGAAAATACTGAGCCACACCGCTCCAGCCCCTGATGCTGAGGATTCTTAACTACCTTTTTCCCCAAGTATTGTCTGGAATTTTGGGCTGCAAAATTTACTTTTCATCTTTATAAATAAGGTAATTGTAAGGTATAAGAAAAAACTGGTAGGTATTACAGGTGATACTACCTATAATAATAATAATGCTATTAACGCACATCTACAAAGTATATGCCCAATATCCTGATACATTTATATACCAGAAATGTAAAATAGGCATAGTGTCATATGATTGTAATCCCAGTGACAGGAGGCTGAGTCAGGAAGATCTCAAGATCAAGGCTAGCTTGAAAAACAGAAAAATCTTGTCTCTCAAAATAAAAAAATTAAAAGGGCATGAGATATTGCTCAGTGGTAGAGCACCCCTTGTTTATTCCCTACTATGAAAGGAAGGGAGTAAGGGAGGAAGAAAAGAAAGAAGGGAAAAGAAAAGAGTTTCAAAAGTATAAAAACCTATAGAAATAATAATTGTGGAATAAAAATAATAGCTGTATACCAGTATTAACATTGGTGATCATGGTTCTATAATACAATTGATTCAGAGACAGGCAATTTTTATAAATTGGAAGGTATTTCTTTGAAAATTGTAATGGTAAATAAATCAAGAGGAAAAGAACCAGAGCATGCTGCAAACAAACAGAAAAGTATTAGTGAATGTTATTTTACAAGTACGTTAAATACTAGAAGAAAGACTTGTACCTAACCCCAATACTGAAGGAAAAAAATATTGACAATTATAGTTATATAATCTTGGTATCGAAAGTAATACTAGTGCCAGAGTACTTTCAATGCATTTAACAGAAAAGTTTCATAATATGTGAGGGCACATCTATAAACTGGATTTATTTGTGGTGCTGGGGATCAAACTCAGGAGGACTTCATATACGCTCATTAAGTGCCCTACCAGTGAGCTACACCCCCATCCTTTATAAATTGATCTGTTTGTTTTTAATGGAAAATAATATATAAATATATGAAAAGTGATCCCAATAGTAATTTTTAAAATATAACTCTTTTTCCACTTACCACATTGGAGAAAAATATCTAAAAATTAATAATACAGTGTTTAGAAAGAATAAATCAGTGGCTGGAGTGGTGTCTCAGCAGTTGGAGCAGTTGCCTGGCATGCACAAGGACCCAGGTTCAAACCCCAACACAACATACACAACATAAGTGTCAGAGAAACAAAGGCCAGATGACAAAATAAATAAAATTGATTCTTTCTCTCTCTTTCTCTTTTTAAAAAAGAAAGAATAAATTAGTTGTGTACAGAATGGTAACTTGGAAAAGAACTTTGACAACATTTTTGCATGTACATAGAAAATATTTGGGACAAACACACATTTTGTTGCTACTAAAAATGATGGGAAAACACTACTAAAGTAGTTAATTTTCCAATCATCCATTCTCTTCTGAACGTTAAGACTTCATTTACCTTTTAGATGTTATGTTTTGGTTTGGGCACTAGGGATTGAACCCAGGGTGCTTTATCACTGAACTCCATGTTACATCCTCTGTTCTTGATAGAGTGTTGTCAAATTGTTGAGGACTCAAACTTGCAGTTAAATGTAGGGGCTGGAGAGGTGGCACACTAGTTGGAGCACTTGCCTGGCATGTGTGAGGACCCAGGTTCAAACCTCAGCACCACATATACAACTTAGTGTTGGAAAAACAAAAAACAGATGAAAAAATAAGTGAAATTTTTCTCTTCCACTCTCCTTTCTTCTCTCTCCTCTCTCTTTAAAAATAAAAAGAATAGGTGGGGTTGGAGCGGTGGCTCAGCGGTTACAGCGCTTGCCTGGCACGCGCAAGTACGCAAGTTCAAACCCCAGCACCACGTACACAACCAAGTCTCGGAGCAGCGAAAGCCATGTGAAAAACTAAATAAAAATTGCTTCTCCCTGTCTGTCTCTGTCTGTCTCTCTCTCTCTCTCTCTCTCTCTCTCTCACTGTCCCCTCTTTCTTAAAAAAAATAAAAATAAAAAGAATACAGATTATAAATGCTGGTGAGGATGTGAGGAAAACATACACTGATACATTGTTAGTGAGACTACAAATTAGTGTAATCTGTAAAGCAATAAGGAGTTTCCTCAAAAAAATTAGGAATGTCTGGCATGGTGGTGTATGCCTGTAATCCCAGGGGTTCTGGAGGTGCAGCAGAAGGATCAAGAGTTTGAGGCCAGCCTCAACAACTTAGTAAGGCCCTAAGCAACTTAGCGAGACTATGTCTCAAATTTTTTTTAAAAGATGGGGGAGGGTGCTGGGGATGTGCTTCAGTGGTTAAGAGCCCCTGGGATCAATCCCAGGTACCCCAGGTACCCAAAAAAAAAATCTAGGAATGAAACTACCATATGATCCAGCTATCCTACCCCTTGGTATTTATCCGAAAGACCTAAAATCAGCAAACAATAATAATACAACCATTTCATCTTTATAGCAATCCAAATCACAGTGGCCAAATTTTGGAATCAGCCCAGATACCCATCAGTAGATGACTAGATTAAGAAAATGTGGTTTATATACTGTGGAATTTTATTCAACTATAAAAAAAGAATGAACTTATAGCATTTGCAGGTAAATGAATGGAAATGGAGATCATATTAAATAAAAGAAGCTATTCTCAGAAAATCAAGGATTTTATGTTTTCTCTCATGTGGAAACCATAGCAAAATAAGGTAAAGAAGGGGGAACAGGGGTGATAGGATTTCATAAAGATACAGAAAAGATCAGTAGAATAGAAGATGGGAAAGGAAGGAGCAGGGATAGGAAAAGGGAGGAAATGTGGAATCAATTTAACAAAATCACATTATGTGCATGTATAAATATACGACAGAAAATTTCACCCTTATCTATAAGTAGAAAGCACCAATCAAAAACAAATAAATGAGGAGCTGGAGCTGTCGTTCAGTGGTTCAGCGCTTGCCTAGCATGTGTGAGGGCACAGTTCAAACCCCAGCACCACGTACACAACAAAGTGTCAGAGCAACGAAGGCTACATGAAAAACTAAATAAAGTTGACTCTTTCTTTCTCTCTCTCACTGTCCCTCTCTCTTTAAAATAAATAAATAAGCAAGCAGGCCACACTGGTATACACCTGTAATTCCAGCTGCTCAGGAGGCTAAAGCAGGAGAATCACAAGTTCAAAGCCAGCCTCAGAACTTAGTGAGACTCTGGCTCAAAATAAATAGTAAAAAAGAGGGGGCTGGGTTAGGGATGAGTCTCAATGGTTAAGTGCCTCTGGGTTCAATCCCTGGCATAACCCCCAAAAATTTTAAATTAAAAATAAACGAGTGAAAGAAAGATCAGTACAGTAAAGGAAGGAGATCAGAGGGAGGGAAAAGAAAGGAATGGGACTGAAATGGAATAAATCAAATTCCATGTGTGTATAATTTTTTCAAAATGAATCCAACTTCTTATGTGTAACTATAAAGCTGTAATAAAAAATAAAATATAAATTAAAAACTTTCATCTAATAACGATCACAAAAAAAACCTCCAGCATTCCCATTGGTTCCTGCCAACTCAGACCAGAGGACCCAAAGAAACATATGGACTCTTCTACAAATGCTAGAATATGCTTAGTCTTTAAAATTTATATAATATGAAATAAGTTAAAATTTAATTTCTTTTTTGTGACTGATATCTTTAAACCCTTCAATTTATATAAAATAAAGTGGAAATATATATAGAAAACCATAAAAGATAGCTATATAAAAATATATGTTTTCAAATATGGCTGATTTGTAGAAAATAAATATTTCTGTAGTTTTATTGATCATAAATATCAAAGGGTATTTCCTTGACTAATCATTTCCCAGTAAATGTCTGACTAACTGCATTAAATTTTCATTAAAAAAATTTAATCCCTAATATTTAGGTATGTTCTATCCCTCTCTCCTACCCATTTTTTTTTCTAGTTTGAGTTTTATCCAGTTTTCTGTTTGACAGCAGTTGGGTAAGCTTACTACAGAGGAACCATATCCTAAACTAAGAAAATGCATTCGCTGTGCCCCTTTCTCTCTCATCTGTCCTCCCTTATGTCCTCCCTTCTTCTCTTCCTTTCCATCATTGGCCATGCATCACCAACCATCATTTATGGATAAAATAAAAAGCTGCTTTCTGGTGTTACCCTATTGATATCCAAAACATCCACCTTTTTTTGTTTGTTTGTTTGAAATGTTGAGATTGAACCCTGGGGCACTCTACCACTGAACTTAGTCCTGTTTTTAATTTTACTTTGAGGCAGCGTCTTACTAAATTGCTGAGGCTTGCTTCAAACTTGTAGTCCTCCTGCCTTAGCCCCCCAAGTTGCCTGAATTACAGGCATGTGCCTTTGCTCCCAGGTCCAGCTTCCACTTTTAATTTTGAAAAAATAAGTACACAATATAACATTGTTCATCACACTTTGCAGAAGTTACTGTATATATCATGTGTTTATTTTTAATTCCAAGGAAAGACCAAGAAGTGCAGTGGAACAGCTCTGTTTGGCAGAAAGTACTCGACCTAGGATGACTGTAGAAGAACAAATGGAGAGAATAAGAAGACATCAACAAGCATGCCTAAGGGAAAAGAAAAAAGGATTGAATGTTATTGGTGCTTTAGACCAGTCACCCTTACAAAGTCCTTCAAATTTAAGGGATAATTCATTCAGGGTTACTCAGGTACGTTAGCTGCTTCTGATAATTCTTGTGTATAAATCTAAAATCACTTGAATTTTAGAATAATAGACTTATACAAAATTAATGAGTTTTAAAACATCTACGGTATAACTAGTTTTGTGGGGCTTTTTTGTTTTTGTTTTCAGGCGAATATTGAGGATTGAATCCAGGGTGCTTTTCACCACTGAGCTGTATCGCTAGCCCTTTTTATATTAAATTTGGGAATGTGTCTTGCTAAGTTGTTTAGGACCTTGCTAAATTGCTGAGGCTGGACTTGGACTTGCAATCTAGCTGCCTCCCAAATTGCTGGGTATACCACTGCACCCATTTAAATGGTTATTTTGTATTATTTAATTCCTATAGTAATAAGCTGAGACAGCTTCATGAAATGACAACACTGGGCTGAAAGAGATCAGACCCGAAATACTCACTGGATACCCTGGTGCGCGCATTGTGGTCTTTATCTTCTTGACAGCAATCTAATGATATAATCTGACCTATATATACAGAGACACTAAGAATATTTAAAAAGTTTTTCAACAAATGTAAAATGCTATATAGATTACCAAAATAATCCCAAATTGCCTTCTCAGTAAAAAGTGTATTTCTTAGGGCTGGAGAGGTGATTCAGTGGTAGAATACTTGCCTGGAATGTACAAGGTCTGGGTTCAGTCCCCAGCACCCACATACACAGCTGAGTAGAGGAAAAACAAAAACCAGATGAAAAAATAAAATTAATTCTCCCTTTCTCCCTCTCTCACTCTCTCTTTAAAAAAGAAAAAGAAAAAGAAAGAAAAGGTGTATTTCTCTGTGCCCTAATTTAATATGATCTAAATTGTAGCAGGAATTGACATCTATAATCCCATTGACTCAGGAGACTGAGGCAGTAGGATTGCAAATTTGTTATTTGGGGTTTGTTTTTTTGTTTTGTTTTGTTTTTTTAGGGACAGAGAGAGAGACAGAGAAAGGGAGAAACAACTTTATTTAGTTTTTCACATGGCCTTAGTTGTGTACATAGTGCTGGGGTTTGAACCCGGGTCCTCGGTCCTCGTGCTTGCCAGGCAAGCACTGAAACCCCTGAGCCACTGCTCTAGCCCTGGATTGCAAGTTTAAAGGAAAGCCAGCTTGGCAACTGTCGAGAACCAGTCTCAAAGTAAAAAATTGTCTGGAGATGTAGCTTAGTGGTAAAGTGCCCCAGAATTCAGTCCCTAGCACCAAATAAATAAATCAAAAATGAATTCTAATAGGAAAAGACTTGCACATAAAAGTTCTAAGCCAGCTAACATCTCAGCTTTACCCTTATAAAATGTCACAATTCCATTTCTTTCTGTTTGTTCCACATTGCCCTCTTCATAAGTATGAACAGAAATGGCAGTCCATTGGTCTTTTCAGTGTCTTCTGTCTAGCCCATCCCTATTAGTACACAGTAGTCATCTATGGGTAGAGTTCCTGTAAAGTGGCATAAACTAGATACATCAGCTGAAAGTGCTTTCCTGAACCAATAGATATCCAGCTTCCATGTAATCAAAAATAGCCCTTGCTGGGGCTGGAGCGATCAGCAGTTACGAGGCATGCATGAGGACACAGGTTCAAACCCCTGTACCACATACCCAACTAAGTGTCAGAGCAACAAAAGCCACATGAAAAACTAAATAAAAATTCCCTCTCTATCACTGTCTCTCTCCTAAAAAAAAAACAACAAAAAAAACAACAACAAAAAAAAAAAAACAGGCCTTGCTAACAGAGAAGAAATAAACTAACAGTTGAAGAATGGCACATTGTGGGTGATTTAAAAAACACATAGTCTAAATGTGGTGACCCATGCCTGAATCCCAGCTACTCCAGAGGCTGAGGCAGAAGAACTGCAAATATCAGGCCAACCTGGACAACTTAGACCCTATCTCAAAATTTAAAAATGTTTTAAAGGCCTAGGAATGTAGCTCAGTGGTAAAGTACCCCTGGGTTCATTATCCATTGCTGGGAATAAAAAAGAAAACAGAGAGGAGGAGAAAGATGTATATTTCCTTTGTTGATTTTCATAGAAAACTTACCTGTGAATAGAGATTTGGCTTTGTTTTTGTTTTTATTATTTTGTTTTCAGAACTAATAGATACTATGCAAGCATAGTATGAATTTAAGAATGCCATGTCTTTTGGGCAGATTCAAAGGAGGGATGATAATGTAAAGGAACTGGACACTGTCAGTAGAGAAAATGATATAAAGACAAACCATGAAACTTCTTCAGCAGAAACTGTTCAACTGAAAGATGATACCCAAAATACGGATTTCAGCAAAGAGGTATAGTTGATTTTTGGACATCTACTCCAAAGGGATAGACTTTTGAAGATTAGATTAAGTGGTATGATTAAATAAAGTATATAACTTTTAGTCATACAGATCATAGATCTAAATGAAATGATACATTTCCTTTAATTCGATTGATATGTACAGCCACATAAAAATATACATTAATTAAAGTTTTAAAACATAATCAGCTGGGCAAAGTGTCATATACCTCTAATCATAGCTAGTCCTGAGACTGAGGTAGGAGGGTAACAAAGTTGAGACCAGCCTGTACAATTTAGGGAAAGCTGGTCTCAAAATAAAAATGAAAAGGGCTGGGGATAAAATTTTAGTGGTAGAACATACCTGGGTGTAATCCCAGTACCACCCAAAAAAAAAAAAATCAGAACTGGAATAAATTACTGTTAACCCAGTTGAAGAATATTGTATCCCAAAAGCTCAGTCTTAGCAATGTGTAGAAAGTTAATTTTTTAAAGTATTTGAATCTACATTTGTTATCAGTAAATATTCAATATGGAGTATATACTTTTGGGGGACAATTTTTCCTTTTTTTTGCAAGTGTTGAGAAGCTTTTATTATAATGTGTCAGACTAATCTGGAGCCAACTGGCCCTAAGTATTTTTTTAATTTTATTGAGGAGTTGTGTTGTTGTACAATCAGAAATATGTAGTGACAATATGATATGCCCCTAATCGTAATCCAAAATCACCCCCATATCATCCATACCCTAGTGTCTGGACTTCTCTATATTTCCTCTATAACAAATACAAATGTGTGTGTGTGTGTGTGTGTGTGTGTGTGTGTGTGTTATTGTGCATTTTCCAGAATTAAATGGTTGCATAAATATTATTTAGCTGGCTTCTCAAGGGAGTAAAGAGTAAGCT
>PVKS010053962.1:0-10227 GCA_004027875.1 Aplodontia rufa
CCCTATTTTATAAATGAGGAAAATAAAATGAAAGAATGTGCCTGCCTTAAATGTTAACAAAAGAGTTAGTAGAGTCAAGAGTAGAACTCAGACTTTCCAAATTCAGACATAGGGCTCTTTCTTCTTTCCTTTGTCACAAAGAGAATCTATTTATCCTAGTGCAAGGTTTATAGTAGACAATATGCCTTGGAAAAATGTATGTACCTGAGGCAGAATGAATGAGTCATTTCTTGAGACACAAATCAGGACAGCAAGAAGAAGCTCAGTAGTGCATATTCACCTATATATACCATGAGGCTACCAACAGTTTGGGTCTCTAGGACTACTGATTGAAGAAAGACCTACCACACTTATTACAGTTATTATTTTTTCCTGGCTACATTTATTAACACACTTCCAAGGCAATTCTTAAACTATCTGTATATGTTATAGTTTAGCTGTGAGGTATCTCTCAAAAGCTTGTGTGTGAGACAATGCAAGAAAGCTCAGAAGGGGAAATGATCGGGTAATGAAAGACTTAACCTAATTGGTGCATTAATTTCCTGATAGGAATTAACTGGGTGGTAAATGTAGGCAGGTAAGGTGTGGCTAGAGGAGGTGGGTACCTGGCAGTGTACTTTTGGGATATATATTCTGGCCTTGTTGAGTGGAGCTCTGTCTCTCTGCTTCCTGGTACCATATTCTGAGTCACTTTCCTCTGCCACGCTCTTCCACCATGATGTTCTGTCTCACCTCAGGCCCCAAAGAATGGAGTCAGCCATATATGAACTAAGATTTCTGAAACTGTGAGCCCCAAAATAAACTTTTCCTCCTTTGATTGTTCTTGTCAGGTATTTTGGTCACAGCAGCAAAAAAAGCTAACTAAAACAGTATATGAACAATATGAATGGCTTGGCCAGGGTTTTCCCATAAGTTGAGGCAGCTCAACTTAACCTTGATGTGGGTTGTTTGTTCCCCCTTGCTTTTCACTCTGAATTCAGTAGCTGAGTCATATGACATTGAATAGAGATTTTTGTTCTAAACTCAGAACTTGAAGCAAGAGGCCAAGATCGACTCCCAGTGCACTCAGGTGGACTAGATAATTTCTGCTTCTCAAATGTAAAGGATTTTCTAGTAAGTCCCATGGGGCTTAGAATCTCCTGGGGTGATATGACATGGGGCTGGGGCATCATGCCCACAGCCTGTGTGTGCTTTCCCCACCTGAATCTAGGGGTGTTTGCCAAGTGCTATTTTGGAAACAGGACTCAACTTGTCCACCTTTTGAAGGCTGTATGTGTTCTGTTTCATAAGAATGCACGGGGCAAAGTGTATTGAGACAAATCTCAGTTTTACTACTATAGTTTTAAGCAAAGTGATGATGGTTTGCATTTGTGGACACAATTAGTATGTGGTGCACAGTTGACTTCATATTGTGGATGATATTCACATGGGAAGGCACAGGAATGTAATCAGAATAGGTTTCTGTAGCCTTGGAACAAGGTCCTAGAGGCCTTTGCTGTGCCACACATTATTCTGTTAGTCATTAGATCTCATGGATGTCTGGAGATCTCAGAGTAGCATCTACATCATCCAGAGCAAGGCTTAGTGGCTATTTAGCAACTGGTAAAGGAGTATTTAATATTTTAGCAACAGGTGTGTCTTATTAGTGAGTTTGGCCAAAGATCAGTCTTGTGTGTGTTTATTGAATGAATGGATCAGATAATTTGGAATTCATTACATTACAGATTGATTCAGTAAAGTGTGTCTAAGGTATTGATCTTCTCATACGCACATTTTTTCAGCAGTGCATTTGCTGGGTAAAGTGAGGTCTGCTTCTTGAGCCTTAAAAATGAGTAAAGGATAAAGATTAGGGATAGGCTCATTTCAAGGTAGGCAAATTTTATACAATACCAATTTAGTGACTTCATTTTGCCTTGCACAGATTCAGTAAAGAAAGGTACAAGTACAAAAGACAAAGCAAAAATCACAGGCAAAATACATGATCTTTTTAGGAACAGAAATCTGTGAATGGATTCTGATCAATGAGAGTAGTTTGTGAAGTAAGCATCACTTGTAATCTGATTGCTTCCATCTCCTAAACCGGCCAAAGTAATCCTATCCTATGTTTAGGCAAAAGTAGGCAGCCATTTCCACTGTGTGATAGACAGTGTGTCAATGGTCCCCCTGTTCAAAAGTACCATTTTCCTCAGCTACTGCAAGCCTAAAGTGCTATTGTCAGAGATTCAGTTTTTGTCAACCAGGCTGCCCTAATTCAAAGAGGTGAGAATTTAACTTATTATTAGCCATGATCAACTGAGCGCAGAGTAGCTGATGAGTACCCAGCTGTTTTTTGGGAAGTAGGGAAGTGGACACATAGAGGAAGGATTCAGGACAGAATCTTAAGATGGGAAGAAGCAAGAAGAAAAAGGACTGGGAATTTTGGAAGTATCATGATTAACCTTGACTGAATAGAGCCCCAGAGAGCCAGTCCTAAGATGCTAGGAAGAAATGGGACCCAATGTTAGCTATGTAGGAAAACTGCGCTATTGAGCTGAAAGAAGGAGGAAACCAAAGACAAACTAAGTCCCTTTGCCAGACCAGCTCGGGAGGCCCACTTGCACAAGAAAACAGAGGTCTCAGTATTGTTTGTTCAGAGAAGTCTCCTTTAAAAAGCCTGTAATGTCCATTTGTAGTTAGCATCACTAGATGCTTTCTTAGTCTGAAACTCGGCACGTGGACTACATACTTTTCTTCTGAAAATGCAGTTGTGATTCCACACAGTATGTTAGGAAATCAGACCCATCACAATTCAAACAGCTTCTGCAATACAGCCTGTAACAAACTGCATAACCTAAATGTCAGTTGTTTCTCTCATCTTCAGTCATCTCAGAAAAAGCTTCTACTGCTGATCATTATCTTCTTCCTTCCAGCAAAGTCCCCTCCCCAAGTCAATCCGAGGTGCCAGGCACACAGCTGATGCCAGGAACAGGTCTTCCTGGCTATGCACTCTCTTATTTAGCACCTTTGGAGAAGTGTAAGATTTTGAAAAATTTTAGCGGGTATAACTTTTGTCTTAATGTGAGTTGCCTTTAAAAATTTCTTCCTCACAGTTTGATAATATGGCCAATTCTCTTAATTACTGTATCAACTTCCTCTACCTCAAGTGGTGATATCACAAATTAGCAGTTTGAAATCTGTTGGAAACAGTTCAGATGAAGTTCTTGTATCTTGGGGCCCACATAAGAAAGTGTCTTGTTGCATTGGGCCTTAATTCAGTTTTAGGCCTTTGGCCAGGTAGATATCCATAGGGCTGGCTTATATTTAAACAAAGAGGGAGGTATTGCTACACATAGAATTGAACATGTGGTCCTCAAGAATCTCTCTGCCTGAGATCCCCCCTTCATTGGAAATCTTCTTGCAACATAGACTGTTTGGAGTAAAAGTACTTTGTTGCTAAGAGACAGCTGTTTAATTGCCAATATGTGACCCTGATGGGGACCAAACTGACTCAGGAATTGGTGCATTGGCTCAGATCAGTTACCATGAAATAACACAGAGCAATGCTGAGGAAGCAAGATACTGCTTTGAAAGACAGTGGAATATTAGAGAAGGTCTGAAAAAATCAAACCTGTTGAGGCTTGGGGGGTAACATGAAGGTGGAGGAAACTTCTTGGCCAGCTGGCTTTAGTGTGGGCATCTCTGGTGCTTTGAGGATGGAGGGGGTATTGAAAGTGGGATAGGGACATGTCAAGGATAGAATGTGTCTGCTTCCTGCTTTTGCCAATGTTGAGGACAGGCAGTTTATCTCTCTGTTGCTTCTGTCCTCCATCCTCTCCTCCATTATCAGGGTGTTTCAGGTTCTTACAGAGCTTTTTTTCTTGGCTGCCTTATGAGAGGCCTGGCTCTGGGGACTGGCTGGGCTTTCTCGATTCTCCTGACTCATCCTGCAGACTCACTGTCCTCTCCAGCGACCTTCTGAGGGCCCTGAGCTTATGGCCTTGACTTTGCTGGCTCAGGGAGGTCTCTGATGAGGGGATTTTGCAGCTGACCTATGCTGCAGTTTTGTTAGCTTTGCAAGATCTGAACATTATTTGTTCTGTTGGGAGGGAAAAGGCATTGTAGAAATGACCATGGTCCTGTCAGCACCTTTTGCCCTTTAGCAGCATCAGATAGTTAGTATTGAAAGGGCTATTTGAGGAGTTCAATATTAGGAATGAAGCTTAGTTGTCCAGTAGATACTAAGCTAAACTGCTGAAACCAGACCACTATTTTAAATCCCACTTATGCTTTCACATGTCTCACATAGTTTAAGTATTTATTAAGTTATGGCTCTTCATTGCGGTCTGTCCCTAAACACATTTCTGGAAGACAATCAAGAAAAAACAATGTTTGCTTAATATAATCCTTTCCCCGGACACTCTTTTTTTCCTATTTAGAAATAAATAGCTGTACAATAATTATCGTATGCCTTCTTCTCAGTGGTGGTGGTGGAGGCTTGGCATACTGAAGGTACAAGAGATTGCTAGCCAAGTCTGCACTTCATCCCCTAGTCCTACTTCTTGACTACTGTCCTTCCTCCCCTCCAACTCTGAGAAGTGCCAACCTTGTTTATGTCTGTTATGGTTTAAATGTGAGCTGTCCCCCATATCTTACATGTACCAATGCAAAGGCTGAGGTAAAATGATTGGGTTATGAGAGCCTTAACCCAATCAGTGAGTTAACTGGCAACTGAAGGCAGGTAGGGTATGGGTGGAGGAGGAGGGTGGTTGGGGATGTGCCTTTGGTTATATATATTTGTATCTGGCATGGAGTTTCTTTCTGCTTCCTGGAGCCATGTCTTGACCCACTGCCCTCCACCACACTCTTCCACCATGATGTTCAGCCTCGCCTCAAGTACCAAGGAATGAAGCCAGCCTTCTATGGACTAAGACAGCTGAAACCATGAGCCCCTAAATAAACTTTTCCTTCTAAAATTGTCTTGTCAGCTCCTTTAGTCACAACAGCAAAAAAGCTGACTAAAACAATTCCTCAAACCCCAGCTATATATGGGAAGAGATGCAAGTGGAGAGGTACTGCCACAGCTTCCTGGAGTTTGTCCCACTGAATGAAGCATCTAAAGACCCCAGATGGAAACACTGATTTTCAAGGAAATATTCCTTGCTAGCATCACTGGAACCTCATAGCAACCTGTCCCAGTCTTAACCCTCCCCCTGCAATCCTCCCAGCACAAAGAATTGCTAAAAGGAGGAAGAAATGTTAGGAAAGCTATATTCCAATTAGTTTGACTGTCAATTGGCGTGTAATTCTGATTAAATCAATGTTATTAAAATGATAATGGCTAAAATCTTCAACTCTCTTCACAAGTTGCTGATGTAGGGGTGGCTAGGGACTTGAGGTTCACTTACGTTGGTTTCATCTAAACTTTTCTATCTAACAGAGAAATGAGCAGGAACCGGAGAAGAGATTGATGGGAGTGAACATGGCGTTTATCTGTTTGTTCAGTGCTGACTTTTTGATTATTTTTGTGTACTCTAGAGGTTTGCCTTCATCAGTGCTTTTCCTCCTAGAGGGCAGGGGTCACCTCTGCTTTACTGGCTTTGCCCTATATGTAGTACTGCACCAGGCACAAAGCACAAAGAAGCCTGTGACTGGCTTTGCACTGGCTGCTGGAACTGAGCCCTGGAACTGTAGCTCTGGGTTAGGTCAGCGCTTGGCTTTTCTGGGTAGATAAAGATGACATTGGATGTCCTTGGACTCTCTGATTTAACTTAGCTGTAATGCAGTGTGCATTAGTTTGGCTTGCCTCTGTGACCAGCTGTATCTCTCTCTCTCTCTCTCTCTCTCTGGCCTGCAGAAAAAGAATTGTCATTTTCTGCCAAACTAGACAGACTCAGTTTTGTCACTACTCTGCTATGAGGGAAGGACATGTCTTTTCATCTCTGTGGAGTCAGTGCTGCCAGCTTCTAGTTAGCAGAACTGAATAGCTACTTCGGTACCTTGTAGTTGCCCTTGTATTGCCAACATGGGGGCTCATTAAATGAAACTACCCTTGGAAAAGAGTAGTTGCTGTAAACCCAACTGCAACATTTCCTGCCTACCCCTTGCACTAAAGAAACTGACATCACAGCATTATACCAGAGGAAGAGGGAAGGGAGAGAAGGTGAAAAAAGGAAGGAACAGTTTTTGAGCTTTCTGTTTGTCATAGAAGATTTCTATGCACTGTCCCAGTTAGCTCTCACAGTGGCTCTCTGAGGTTAGGATAATCAATTCTCATCTTTCCGATGAGGAAACAGAGTTTGGAGGTGTAGTGGCTTCACTAAAGTCATATAGCTTAGTAAGTGGGAGAGAAGATCCTGCCCACCTATGGCCTCCATTATACCCTGAGGGGCAGCGTAATTTAGGTGAGCATTTGGATTGTTCTGTGTATCATTTCTGGAGCCCAGTTACTTAAGAGAAAACATTTACCCCACTATAAGCAGTCTATTTTGGGACTGGTCAGATGTTAAAATATCAAGCATCCAAAGGTAGTCACCTGGTAGTTTCCGTATTTAGAATTTATTGCTTACTTTTCAGTCAGCCTGATGAGTGTAGTTGTAATGATTTCCCTTAACTATCACCTTTACAGCAACCACTGTTTCTTCCAGTATAGCCTAGAGCAGTGTACCCAAGAGTTCCTCAAGAATGCAGATTCTGAAGTTTCCACAGAGAGATTCCGTAGGTCTGAGACAGGGCTCCCGACTGCATTATGATGTAATGACCACATTTTTTTTTATTGCAGTGATGGGGATTAAACTCAGGGCCTCAGTCATGATAGCCAAGCATTCTGCCACTGAGTTACACTCCAAACCCACTACTGAAAACACTTTGAGAAACACTGGAGCACAGCAGCACATTCTCAAGGCATACATCAGGATTTCCTTGGAGAAGGGGAATGTGATCAAATAGTTTTTGTTAGCCGTGAGTTAAGAAAAAGAAATTGATTTCTTTCCTTCAAGGTCTTCTTGGAGCCATTAAAATGTTCATGTGTATTGTGAATATTCAAGTGGAGGATGCAATCAGCTCATTCACCTCTTGGGGCCTTTTAAACTGGCAATTACACCTAGTACACAGTAAGCACTCAATTAATTGCTGTTTATTATGGAGGCTACTATTCCTTGCTTTAGATTTGATCTCAATTATGAGAAAGGAAATGTAGTTCAACTTCATCATTTAGAGCTAAATTGATATCAGTCTTAATTTGGGTAAAATGTGAGTTATAGAATTTTCTTAGGCAAGCATCAAAATTTTCATCTATTTTTTTTAATTTATCAGTTCTTATTTTTAGGTATACATGACATAAGATTATATTACACAATGGCATGTAGTTTAACTTGTCCTATTTCAGTCTCCAGTTTTTTCCCCTTCTCCTCCCTCCCTCCTACCTCCTGTTTGCATGCATATATATATATATACACATATATATGCATATATATATACACACATATATATAGTCAATTTCTTGCCAAATGGATGGAACTGGAGGCTATTCATGCTAAGTGAAATAAATCAGTCTCAAAAAACCAAAGGTTATATGTTTTATCTGATATGTAGAATGGGATAGGGAAAGTTTGTGGAAGGAATCAAATTTTATACAATGACCTTTAAAGGCTAAGAGAGGGCTACTGAGATATTGTTGATGAATATGCTACAGTTTCTATATCCTTCTATAATGTATAGATAGATGCAAAGGATGTGAATGACCTTAACTTTGTTTGCCAGCAAGTGCTTCTAAAATACCTTAGAAGTTCATGTTAAGTAGTTTGTTAATATCAAATAACTCAAAGGACCCTTTCTTTTCTTGTATGGGGTGAAAATATACTCAGTTTATCTGTGACTGAGCATCCCAAATTCAGAACCTTAGGCTTTCTCCATGCAAATGATTCTCAAATTCTACTGTGTAAAAAAGTGATATGGAGGCTGGGTACAATGGCGTAAGTGCAATCCCAGTGACTCAGGAGACTGCGGCAGTAGGACATCAAATTTGAGGCCAGTCACATCAACTTAGCAAGGATCTGAGCAACTTTGTGAGAGAGCCTGTCTCAAATTAAATATAAAAATGGGCTGGTGATGTGGCTCAGTGATTAAGTGCCCCTGACTTCAACCTCTGGTAGTAAAAAAAAAAAAAAAAAAAGTGATGGGCATTTGTTAGAATGCAGATTCTCAGTCCTGCTCTCAGGGACTTTGCTTGGGAATCTGTAATTGTTAACTATCATCCAAAGAGATTCCAGTGAAAATATTGATAGAATATTTCTGTTTGAGGAGGCCATTCAAACTTTCAGGGCACTGAGGATGGGAAGGACTGACTTCTTGCATGATGGAGTGATTTAATGATGAGAAGAGTTAATTCATCACCTCAAAGTAAGCTGCACTGCTGAACATGGATAAGCTTGGATCATTTTGCTTTTAGTACCTTTTTAAAAAAATTTGGCCTGAAAAGAATTTTGGAGAATGGCTTTAACCTGTTCTCACTCTGTGTTCTGAAAGCTAAAAATGATAAGTGTGGAGACTCCTCAAAATATTAGGACTGGAACCACCTTATGACCCAGCTATCCCACTCCTGGGTATTTTCCCAAAAGAGTTAGAATCAGCATATTATAGAGATACAGCTTCATCAATGTTTATAGCACCTCAGTTTACTATACCTAGACTATGGAACCAGCCCAGGTGCCCCTCACTCAACGAGTGGATTAAAAAACTTTAATACATATATACAATGGAATACTACTTAGCTATTAGAGAAAACAATATTATGGCTTTTGAAGCCAAATGGAGATGAAAAAAATTATGCGGAGTGAAGTATTCCAATCTCAGAGACTCAAGAGCCAAATATTTTCTCTCATTTGTGGTACCTAGAATACAAGTGGAAATAGTATGTTAGATGGCTAAGCTAATAATAACCTCAAAATGTATGAATTTTTACTCAAACAGGGGGATCCTTGCCTAAGATACCTGGAGACGTAGGGAGGGGGCAGGGAGGCGGTAGGGACTAGGAAGGACATCTAGGAGACCGGAGGGAGGGAGTATGGGGGAATCATCTCAGAAGGAGTTCCCCGACCTCCACATGAAGTCCATTTAACACAGGGATTCTTTGGGGGGAAACATGGAACCATGGGGATCCCAAGGGGGCAACCATGACATGGCATCAGCCTTGGTGAACTTTGTGAATATACACTTGTTCTTGATTGTTTGATAATGATTCCCCCTCATTTGTAAGTCCATATTCAACTAATATTAAAACACAGTTGTGTAGAGGAGTGTACCATTGGCACTGACTTTGGGATGGACTTTAATGCTTGTTCCAAGGAAATGATATGACATTCATTATTAAACTAAATTAATTCCCTCCTTTTTTTCTAGTTTTGTTTTGTTTATTTTTATTTACTTTTTAGTGTAAAGAATTTGAACTTTAAGGATAAAATCCATCTAGAATAACATCCCATCTTTGTCCTCACTAGTGCCATGACCTTTAGAGAATTTCTTAACTTCTTTGTACCCTTATTCCCTTCATGTATACAATATGTTTAAAAATAATAACTGTATAAGGCTGATGGGAGTATTAGATGAGACAACTTACATAAAGCACTTGGCCCAGTTCTTGGCACATGGTCGATGCTTAGTAAATATTAATGTGCCCTCGAGGGAAACAACCAATGCAATTCCACACTGCCTCATTTTCTTTGAACAAAACATTTATGGGCACCGTTACTTATGTAGATTCAGTGGCCTTGTTTGGGGTTGACAATGGTACTTATGTCATAGGTTTGTTGTATGGATTTAAATGACAGAAAACATAAAAGCATTTGGCAAATTCCTGGCACAAGCTAAGAGGTCGATGTTCAGTAGCTATTATTACTAATGTTATTATTGCACACCATTTTCTCCTTGACAATGCATAAACTCCCCAAACTAATAGAACAAATGGTGTTATTTTGGATGAAGGACTGTCAAGATGATTTCTTGTTTTACAAAATGTTATAAGTAATTACTAATTGTGCCAGAGACTTAAATATAGTTCTTGGCACAGAAGTGCAAACACTTTGTCACTGGCATCATCCCACCTGGAGCTCTTGATAGATAAATTGGCATTTTTTTGAACCCATTTAAGTCTGAAGTTGTAACAATGCAATACAGTAACATTTACCTCAAAGGGTCATTTTTCTACTTAAAATAGTATTTATTTTTCTTTTTTATTATTTTTAGTTATATATA
>PVKS010053963.1:0-10225 GCA_004027875.1 Aplodontia rufa
TCTCTGCAGGGCACAAAAGCTTTGCAGGTATCGGAGACTTTCAGTCTACGCAGAAGAGCCTCACTGTAAGGCGGATTCAGGGAAGATGGAAGAAATGGGGGCAAACTTATGAAAGTGGTGCTTGGAGCTCAGACAGGGAGCCAAGAATACCAGAAGCATTGGGGCCTGGAGAGCAATGACAGATGCACTGAGCCAGGCTCTGTCATGAACTAACTCCATTTCAAATGTTCCTCCTGCTAATGCCATTACCTTGGTAATTAAGTCTTCACCATTTGAAAGACCCGGGGCCAATGGTGAGATTCTCAGAACCTAAATCTTCGCAAACACCGGACCTCCCTGCCAGCATTTCCTCCGAGATATCTGCAAAGCCTTTGGCCAAGCTCCATGGCCAAAGAGCAGAGTTGTCTTGTGGAAAACACACCTCCAGCAACACCTCCCTAGCTTGGGTCCAAGCATCAAAATTAACAAGTGTAATAAATACGCAGGAAAGCCAAATGAAAATTTGTGTTCCATCTTCCAATGAAGGATGTGTTAGAACTAAGACAAATGACCATCAAAGTTGGTGAATATTCCACGTGTATGCATATAGGGTAATCCTCTGTTTTGCCACAACCAAAAGTTTGCTGAAGTCACAAAAAAGGAAACAGAGAGAAAAAAAAAGACAACCAGTTAGCAGACTCAGTTTTTTTATGGATCTTCCACATTTTTAAAGCAAACTTAACGGACTGAGAGGCCTTGATCCTTAATATATATTGCACACAGGATACCGCGTATCATTACCAAAATGTCATGTTGCACATCGTCCCGACCATATAGCAGTGGAGAGACCTGTGTTTATGGGTAAAAATGGAAAGAATTAAAAAGAAAAGGTAGTGTTACAAGAAGTCTTTTGGGCCACATTTTGATCGTTCAGCTCAAGGAATCCTTAACCCTGTAGACGCACACACGTGGGCGCTTTTCCCCACACACTCACACACACTATAACTAAAATTAAATCATTACCTATCTTTTAAGGAAGAAAGAATAAAATAATAAAATCACCATGATTTAGAAATACAGTTTAATACAGTCACACACCTACCAATAGGAGGATATGGGTTTTGGAAAAATATAAGGAGATGTACATTCTCTCCAAATTGAAAACACAATTCAAGACTTCAACACATTTCTTGAAAACAATGCTCAGGTGCCCTGTACACAAGTCTTTTTACGCTTCCCAAAAAATACTTCAACCAACCTGCAATGGCTTTTCCAACACCCCTGAGAACTCCCAGACTCAGAGACACCCATCCCTACCTGAATCCCAAGGGAAGGTACCAAGCACAAACTAAGACTACAGGAACATCATGCTACCCCTCAGCCTCTACCTCTTGCAGGAGCAAAGAGTGCCTCTCTTACTCTTATTGAGGCTATTCATATTGCCTCTGAACCTAGTACCTCTCCTGGCCTCCTCAGCCCTCTCCTAGCTTCATTCACATGCCCTCCCTCTACCTCTGGGCACACTGCAGTCCTCACTACCTGATGCTGGGACCAGCCTTACAGGATGGTAGCCATGGATAGTTGCGCAAACAAGTCCAGTATCCAACCAGGGCAACGCAGCCATGCTTCAGGTGGCCAAAACATCTAGCATTCACAAATAAGACAAGGAGCCAGGGACAGCAGTGCAGCACACCAGTTCAGGATTGGGATGCCTCTTCCTCTATACATCTCAACCTTGCATGGAAACCTGTTGTGTGAACAATCGAGGGCCATTCCTGCCCACTTTCAGGTACACCTTGCAAAATCATGCAACATGCCTCTGCTGCAGTAGCCCCTGCACCAACAACCACTGCCTGACATTGTGTCCTCAATGCTCAAGCCATTCATCCCACACCCAACAACTGTCCCTGGTCCCCGAAGGCCTCCCCTGACCAGGAACCACATGCACTCACCGATCCCTTGCCCACAATGGAGCTTCCCTACCTTTTGTGGAGGCTCCCCAAGAACCTGTAAGTCTGCCCTTGGAAGCCAGGTATGTCAAATTCGCCAACTGCAGGCTTGGATGGGCCAGCCACATGCAAGGGGGCCTGCCACCCTTGCAAGTCCACAGCCGGGAACATTGGAAATCTCACCAGCGCAGTAAGAAGAAAGAGGATCCCGGTGTGCCCTCCCCTGCTGCTTCCTGTGTCAACAATCTCTTCTTCAGTTTTCCAGGAAACGGAGGACAGCAGAAGCATGTCCACTCCCATGTCGCTGGGTCTTTATCTGAAGCCTCCTGGAAAAAATCCCTCCACTTTCAAAAAGTGCTTTTTCCACGTGCCCTCACTTGAGGGCCTAGGGCCCACTGGACAGCCAAGGGTGTGTCCATGAGCGGAGCCATGGTGGCTTGGGGTCCGGGGGTGTGGCCTGTTGCAATCATGGATTCCACCCCCCATCACAATGGAAAAAGGAGAAATCAGAACATCAATGCACACCCCCTTGATTACACTCACCATTTACTGGGTCACACACGCTACAGTGCTCAGAGATGCTCACAGTGTCTTTTGGGATATTAGCCCCTCAGGGTTTTTTGCAGGGCACAAAAGCTGTGCAGGCATAGGAGACTCTCAGGCTACGAAGAAGAGCCAGGCTGTAAAGCGGATTCAGGGAAGATGTAAGAAATGGGGGCAAACTTATGGAAGTAGTGCTTGGAGCTCAGACATAGAGCCAAGAATCTCAGAAGCTTTGGGGCCTGGACAGCAATGACAGGTGCACTGAGAAAGGCTTTGTCTATTGCAGTGGTGAAGTTCACAGCCAAATTGGAGGAAGGATTTTCAATCCGACGAAAGACATGGAGTCCATACTGGGTGCATACATTGGAGTTGAGTGCAGATGAGCACTGAGGGCACCTGCTATGGATGAATAGTGAAGCAGTGTGGGGTGGCCAGTTCTGTGATTTTTGCAACATTTTGGAAAAGAGACGAACCAGATAGACCAGGCCAAACTCAGAAAAGACCATGGTGCTTGGCTTACATTATTTCCTGAAAAAAATATTGATATCGCTCTGTTCATTATTCGCATAATTTTGAAGCAAACATTCTTCCAAACATGCATCCAGCTATAGGAACCGTTGGGAAACTCATACTTGCATCGTAATTGCTTTCTACTACTTTTGAAGGGTTGCTCATCTCAATGACAAATCTTCTCTTGACACTCTTCTGTCCCTCATCTGTTGTCATCTGTCCATGTAGTGTGTTCACCCACATACCTGTGGTCCCAGGACCAAGCCACAACTCTGGATTTCTAAACATTCTCATCTCTCTAGTTCCACCTTTTTCATCTCAGTCTTTCCATGAATGATGGTATTCCTCCATGAAGAAAACAAAAGGATGATGCATGTGTAGTTACTTTGTTTCACCCTGAAACCATCAGAAGGGGCCACAGTTGCATGTTCCAGTGGACCCACAAATCCCCTCTCTTCTCTCCATCATCTCTTACTCTCCATTTCAAACACTCACCTCAATCACGTACAATAGCACTGTTCCTTACATTGCCTGGCTTGCATCCAGTGGATATTTACTCCTCATGGATTTGCAAGCAGGGAATTCCAACATTAAATCATGGCCAGACAAGGGTGCCTGGTGAATTTCTGTGAGCTTTCTGTTTTTCAACATGCATGCTGCTTGAGTATACTCAAAGTGCAAGGAAAAACTTCGTATGCCCTCAGTTTTCTTCTGGAAGGGTTGTGGTCGATCAATGAGGGGCATTCTGTCATGAACTAACTCCATTTCCAAGGTTCCTCCTGCTAATGCCATTACCTTGGTAATTAAGTCTTCACCATTTGAAAGACCCGGGGCAAATGGTGAGATTCTCAGAAACTAAACCTTCGGAGACCCCAGGCCTCCCCGCATGGATTTCCTCCGAGATATCTGCAGAGCCTTTGGACAAGCTCCATGGCCAAGAAGCTGAGTTGGCTTGTGAAAAACACACCTCCAGCTACACCTCCCTAGCTTCGGTCCCAGCATCAAAATTAACACGTGTAATAACTACCCAGGAAAGCCAAATGAGCAACTCTGTTCCATCTCCCAATGAAGGATGAGTAAAAACTAAGACAAATGATCATTAAAGTTGGTGAATATTCCACGTATATGCACATAGGAAAATCCTCTGTTTTGCCACAACCAAAAGTTTGCTGAAGTCACTCAAGTGGAAATAGACAGAAAAAAAAAACAACCACTTAGCAGACTCGGTTTTTGACGGATCTCCCACATTTTTAAGGCACACTCAACGGACTCAGAGACCTTGAGCCTTAATACATGTTGCACACAGGATACCACATATCGTTACGAAAATCTCATGTTGCAAGCCGTGCCGACATATCAGTGGAGGAACCTCTCGTTTGGGTCAAAATAGAAAGAATGAACAAGAAAAAGGTAGTGTTACAAAAAGTCTTTAGGGCCACATTTTTATCGTTCAGCTCAAGGAATCCTTAGCTCTGTGGAAGCACACGCTTTTGAGCATTCCCCCACACACTCACACACACTATATCTAAGATTATATCGTTACCTATCTATTGATGTGACTCAAGTCCCCCCTCTAGTACTAGGACTTTCAGGAGTAATCTTACTGAGTTCTCCCATCTAGTACCAGGTCTTCAGGGGATTGATCAAATTCAGTTTTCCCATCTAGTACCAGGTCTTCAGGGGAGTGATCTAACACGGTTCTCCATTCTAGTACCAGATCTTCAGGGAGTGATGTGACTGAGTTCTCCAATCTAGTACCAGGACTTGATGGAATGATGTGTCTCAGTTCCCCATCTGGTACCAGATCTTCTGGGATTGATCTGACTCAGTTCACCCATCTAGTACCAGGTCTTCAGTGGATTTCTCTGACTCATTTTGCCCATCTAGTACCAGGTCTTTTTGCTACTGATCTGTCACAGTCCTTCCATCTAGTACCAGTGCCTCAGGGTGTGATGTTACTCAGTTCTCCCATCTAGTAAAATGTCTTCAGGGGAGTAATCTAACTCAGTTTTGCCATCTAGTAACAAGTCTTCAGGTGAGTGATCTGACTCAGTTCTCCCATCTAGTACCAGGTCTTGAGGGGAGTGAACTGTCACAGTCCTCACATCTAGTACCAGGGTTTCAGGGAGTGATGTGACTGAGTTCTCCCATGTAGTACAAGGTATTCAGGGAGTGATGTAACTCATTTCTCCCATTTAATACCAGGTCTTCAGGGGATTGATCTGACATAATTGTCCCATCTAGTACCAGGTCTTCAGGGAGAGATGTGACAGAGTTCTCCCATCTAGTACCAGGTCTTCAGGGAGTGCTCTGACTCAGTTCTCCTATCTAGAAGCAGGTCTGCAGAAAATGACGTGATGCATTTCTCCCATCTAGTACCAGGTCATCAGGGATTGATGTTTCTGAGTTCTCCTGTCTACTACCAGGTCTTCAGGAATAGATCTGACTCAGTCCTCCCATCTAATACAAAGTCTTCAAGTAGTGATGTGACTCAGTTCTCCCATCTAGTACCAGGTCTTCAGGGGAGTGTTCTAACTCAGTTCTCCCATCGAGTACCAGGTCTTCAGGGGAGTGATCTGACACAGTTCTCCCATCTAGGGCCAGGTCTTCAGGGAGTGATGTGACAGAGTTCTCCCATCTAGTACCAGGTCTTCAGGGAGTGATCTTTCTCAGTTCTCCAATCTAGTACTAGGTCTTCAAGGAGTGATCTGACTCAGATCTCCCATCTAGTACAAGGTCTACAAGGAGTGATGTGACTCAGTTTTCCCATTTATTACCAGGTCTTCAGGGGAGTGATCTAAGTCAGTTCTCCTATCTAGTATCAAGTCTTCAGGGGAGTGATCTGACTCATTTCTCCCATCCAGTACCAGGCCTTCAGCAGAGTGATCTAAATCAGTTCTCCCATCTTGTACCAGGTCTTCACGGGAGTGATATGACAGAATTCTCGTTCTAGTACCAGGTTTTCAGGGAGTGATGTGACTGAGTTATCCCATTAAGTACCAGGTCTTCAGGAAGTGATCTGACACAGTCCTCTAATCTAGTATCAGGGCTTCAGGGATTGATGTGGCTGAGTTCACCGTCTAGTATCAGGTCTTCAGGGAGTGATGTGACTCAGTTCTCCCATCTAGTACCAGGACTTTAGGTGAGTGATGAGACTCAGTTCTCCCATCTAGTACCAGGTCTTCAGGGAGTGATCTGACTCAGTTCTCCCATCTAGTACCAGATCTTCAGGTGAGTGATGTCACTGAGTTCTCCCATTTAGTCCCAAGTCTTCAGGGGAGTGATCTGACTCAGTTCTCCCATATAGTACCAGATCATCATGGCGTGATCGAACTCAATTCTACCATCTAGTACAGGTCTTCAGGTAGTGATCTGAGTCTGTTCTCCCATCTTGTTCCAGGTCTTCAGGGGAGTGATCAAATTCAGTTCTCCCATGTAGTACCAAGTATTCAGGGAGTGTTCTGACTCAATTCTCCCATCTAGTACCAGGACTTCAGGGGAGTGAAGTGAATTAGTTCGCCCAACTATTACCAGGTCTTCAGGGAATTATCTGGCTCAGTTCACCCATTTAGTACCAGGTATTCAGGGGACTGAAGTAACTCAGTTCTCCTTTCTAGTACCAGGTCTTCAGGGGTGTGATCTGTCACAGTCCTCCCATCTAGTACCAGGGCCTCAGAGATTGATGTGACACCGTGCATCCATCTAGTACCAGTTCTTCAGGGAGTGATCTGTCTCAGTTCTCCCATCTAGTACCAGGTTTTCAGGGAGTGATCTGACTCAGTTCTCACATCTAGTACCAGGTCTTCAGGGGAGTGATCTGACCGAATTCTCCAATCTAGTTCCAGGTCTTCAGGGAGTGATGTGACTGAGTTCTCCCATCTAGTACCAGGTCTTCAGGGAAGTGATCTGATTCAGTTCTGCCATTTAGTACCAGGCCTTAGGAGGAGTGGTCTAACTCAGTTTTCCTACCTAGTAAGAGGTCTTCAGGGGATTGAGCTGACACAGTTCTCCCATCTAGTACCAGGTCTTCAGGGATTGAAGTGACTGTATTCTCCCATCTAGTACCAGGTCTTCAGGGAGCGATCTGACACAGTGCTCCCATCTAGTACCAGGTCTTCAAGTAGTGATGTGAATTGAGTTCTCCCAATTAGTACCAGGTCTTCAGGGAGTGATGTGACTCAATTCCCAACTCTAGCACCAGGTCTTTGGGAATGATGTGTATCAATTTTCTCATCTTGTACCTGGTCTTCAGGGAGTGCTCTGACTCAGTTTTCCCATCTAGTACCAGGTCTTCAGGGGAGTGATATGACTCATTTCTTGAATCTATAACCAGGTCTTCAGGGTGTGATCTGACTTATTTCTCCCAACTAGTACCAGGTCTTCATGGAGTGATGTGACTTAGTTCTCCCATCTAGTACCAGATTTTCAGGAGAATGATCTAACTCAGTTCTCCCATCTAGTACCAGGTCTTCAGGGAGCAATGTGACTCAATCCCCCCCTCTAGTACCAGGTCTTACTCACTTCTCCCATCTAGTACCAGGTCTTCAGGGCATTGATCAAATTCAATTCTCCCATCTAGTACCAGGTCTTCAGGTTAGTGGTTTGACACAGTCTCCCTTCTAGTACCAGATCTTCAGGGAGTGATGTGACTGAGTTCTCCCATGTAGTACAAGGTATTCAGGGAGTGATGTGACTGAGTTCTCCCATGTAGTACAAGGTATTATGGGAGTGATGTGTCTCAGTTCTCCCATTTAGTACCAGGTCTTCAGGGGATTGATCTGACACAATTCTCCCATCTAGTACCAGGTCTTCAGGGAGTGCTCTGACTCAGTTCTCCTATTTAGAACCAGATATGCAGGGAGTGACGTGACTCATTTCTCCCACCTAGTACCAGGTCATCAGGGATTGATGTAACTGAGTTCTCCTGTCTAGTACCAGGTCTTCAGGTACTGATCTGACTCAGACCTCCCATCTAATACAAAGTCTTCAAGTAGTGATGTGACTCAGTTCTCCTATCTAGTACCTGGTCTTCAAGGGAGTGTTCTAACTCAGTTCTCTCATCGAGTACCAGGTCTTCAGGGGAGTTATCTGACACATTTCTCCCATCTAGGACCAGGTCTTCAGGGAGTGATGTGATAGAGTTCTCCCATGTAGTACTAGGTCTTCAGGAAGCGATCTGTCTCAGTTCTCCCATCTAGTACTAGGTCTTCAAGGAGTGATCTGACTCGGATCTCCCATCTAGTACAAGGTCTACAAGGAGCGATGTGACTCAGTTCTCCCATTTATTTCCATGTCTTCAGGAGAGTGATCTAACTAATTCTCCAATCTAGTAACAAGTCTTCACGGGGGTGATCTGACTCAGTTTTCCCATCTAGTACAAGGCCTTCAGGGGAGTGATCTAAATCAGTTCTCCCATCTAGTACCAGGTCTTCAGGGGAGTGATATGACACAATTCTCCATCTAGTACCAGGTTTTCAGGGAGTGATGTCACTGAGTTATCCCATCAATTACCAGGTCTTCAGGAAGTGATCTGACACAGTGCTCTAATCTAGTATCAGGTCTTCAGGGATTGATGTGACTGAGTTCACTGTCTAGTATCAGGTCTTCAGGGAGTGATGTGACTCAGTTCTCCCATCTAATACCAGGACTTTAGGGGAGTGATGAGACTCAGTTCTCCCATCTATTACCAGGTCTTCAGCGAGTGATCTGACTCAGTTGTCCCATCTATTAACAGATCTCAGGTAGTGATCTGATACAGCTCTCCCATCTAGTACCAGGTCTTCAGGTGACTGATGTCACTGAGTTCTCCCATTTAGTACCAGGACTTCAGGGGAGTGATTTGACTGAGTTTTCCCATCTAGTACAAGTCTTCAGGTAGTGATCTGACTCTGTTCTCCCATCTTGTATCAGGTCTTCAGGGGAGTGATCAACTTCAGTTCTCCCATCTAGTACCAAGTATTCAGGGAGTGATCTGACTCAGTTCTCCCATCTAGTACCAGGTCTTCAGGGGAGTGAAGTGACTTAGTTTGCCAATCTAGTACCAGGTCTTCAGGGAATGATCTGACTCAGTTCACCCATCTGGTACCAAGTCTTCAGGGGAGGGCTCTGACTCAGTTCTCTCTTCTAGTACCAGGTCTTCAGGGGTGTGATCTGTCACAGTCCTCCCATCTAATACCAGGTCCTCAGGGATTGATATGACACCGTGTTTCCATCTAGTACCAGATCTTAAGGGAGTGATCTGTCTCAGTTCTCCCATCTAGAACCAGGTCTTCAGGTAGTGATGTGTTTGAGTACTCCAATCTAGTGCCAGATCTTCAGGGAGTGATCTGACTCAGTTCTCCCATCTAGTACCAGGTCTTCAGGAAGTGATTTGTCTCAGTTCTCCCATCTAGTACAAAGGACTTCAGGAGAGTAATCTGACTCAGTTCTCCCATCTACTATCAGGCCTTAATGGGAGTGATCTAACTCAGTTCTCCCATCTAGTACGAGGTTTTCAGGGGATTGAGCTGACACAGTTCTCCCATCTAGTACCAGGTTTCAGGGAGTGATGTGACTGAGTTCTCCCATCTAGTACCAGGACTTCAGGGAGTGATCTGAAACAGTGCTCCCATCTAGTACCCGGTCTTCAAGGAGTGATGTGAATTGAGTTCTCCCATCTAGTAGCAAGTCTTCAGGGAGTGTTGTGACTCAATTCTCCCAACTAGTACCTTCTCTTCAGGGATTGATGCCACTCAGTTCTCCCATCTAGTACCAGGTCTTCGGGGAGTGCTCTGACTCACTTCTCATATTAGTACCAGGTCTTCAGGGGAGTGATGTGACTCATTTCTCGAATCTAGTACCAGGGCTTCAGGGAGTGTTGTGACTCATTTCTCCCATCTAGTATCAGGTCTTCATGGAGTGATGTGACTCAGTTCTCCCTTCTAGTACCAGGTCTTCAGGGGAGTGATCTAACTCAGTTCTCCCATCTAGTACGAGGTCTTCAGGGGATTGATCTGACACTGTTCTCCCATCTAGTACCAGGTCTTCAGGAAGTGATGTGACCGAGTTCTCCCATCTAGTACCAGGTCTTCAGCGTGTGATGTGAATTGAGTTCTCCCAATTAATATCAGGTCTTCAGGGAGTTTTGTGCCTCAGTTCTCCCAATTAGTACCTGGTCTTCAGGGAGTGCTCTGACTCAGTTCTCACATCAAGTATCAGGTCTTCAGGGGTTTGATCTGACACAGTTCTCCCTTCTAGTACCAGAT
>PVKS010053964.1:0-10231 GCA_004027875.1 Aplodontia rufa
TCCTGTTGCTCCAAGAGGAAGAACAAGAGGATACTCAGGTCATCTGACTGTTGGGGACATGAAGAGGTTATGTGTCAGGTTCAGAGGGAAGGAGAAGAAAAAGATTTGTACACACACATTAGACATCACATTGATTGGTCTCTGATACTACCAGGATAACAAAGCTGACAGCCTCTGAGAAGATATCCCTGGTGAAGCTGGAAGCCTGAAGGCATAGGACCATCTTCCTACCAAGTGTTCTGAAATCAATGCACTGATACATCTGCCCCAGCATTTGGCAATTTTTATGCTAACTGGTAGGTCATGGACATTCCTCTCATGACCCTATTTCGCCAGCAGACACATATAGAGACAGATACGGGTATAGATATAGATATATGCCCAAAAGGGACTTTGTGGAAACTGGGATTTAATAGCAGTTTTGAAATCATAAGCATGGCAGTTGACAGAACTGAACACAAGGGGGCACCCAGGTACCTTGACATTGGAAATGCTGATACCATTTTTAGCTTTTTTGGATCACATATGAGGAATTCTCTTTTTAACAATTCAGAAAGATTTTGTGAATGGCATGGCTTTCAGAAGTCACACACATGAAAGCTACAATTTGAGTGCTCTGTAAACACATAAAATAGTGTCAACATTTTAATTTTACAACCACTTGGAAAACGGAAAGGGATGACAACTTCATGAAAAGATAGTCTCAGATTTATAAATGGAAGAGTTATGACTGAGAAATATATTAAAGAAAATGTCATGCTGCTGAATACATTAAACCCTTACCTTTTGTTAGGAGGTATTCCATGAAGTGGGCAGATATTTGTTTTGAAAAATTTTTTGTTTGTTTGGTTGGTTGGTTTGGTTTGACTGTTTTGGCTTATGTTGGGAATTTAGGTTTAACCTTCCTTAATTTAATTTTTTTTATAAACTCCTTGAAAGTGAACCTTGGGCTAGGCTGTTTGGGCCTCATCCACACTGAAATCATATGCAACTAATTTTCTTTTATTTCTTGCAGCTTAGAATGATTCAAACCCAAGGTCCACAAAGACCCAGCATACCATTGCCTCACCAAGTGCTCTAACACTGAACTACATATCTCCAGTCCTTCCTACACAACTTCAAAAGATTCATTCATCACTCAGCTCCTGAAATTTTTATTCTCTTAGTCTCACAAAACTGTTCAGAGATGAGTAGTAGTACATGACAGAACAAACCTTCACATAACTTAAAAAAAAAAGGAAACCTTGTGAATTTTACCTTTATGTATATCTGTAAAGCACTAATTAAAAAAAAAACCTACAAATAAATAGAAGTAAAATCAGCAGAGTACAGAAAAAGGAACCAGGGAAAGAGGAAATATTAGTGACTAAAATGGAGCAGATTCCATGTGCATATGACTATGTCAAAATAAACCCTAATATTTTGTGTAACTATAATGCATTAATAAAAACATTTTTTAAAAAGCAAATCTACTCTAATCCTTCTTTAAACTTTTGGTTTATTTGTAAGATGGGGTCTCTTTATGTTGTCGAGGTTAGCTCAAATTCCTGGGCTTAAGTGATCCTCCTACCTCAGCCTCTTGAGTAGATGGAACTATAGGCACATGCTACTGCACCCAGCTTTATATGTCCTTTCCTACGCATGAAAACTCTGGATTCAAAATCTGAGATACCATAAAACATAAAGGAAAAAGATGGAGTGAGAAAAAAAAAGGTAAAATCAAGATAATACCAGATAAAAATAGAATTTGGTGCTAGCAGACCTATAAAATACTAAAGTGAGTCCTTTAGACTGAAATGAAAAGACTCTAGAAAGAAACTTGAATCCACACCAAGAAATAAAGACTTAGAGGTAACTGCATAAGAAAATGTAAAAGACAGTATTAAGGTACTTTTGTGTGTATATCTTTTCCTCCTGATTTAAAAGACAACTGCATAAAGCAATAATTTTAAATCTATGTTGATCTACATACACAGTACAAAAATATAATTTAGGTGACAAAAACAGCTCAAAGAGAGGTAAAAAGAAAACATATCTTTGAATACTTTTGTAATTAAATTGGCATTATGCAAATTAGACTGCTATGAATTAAAATTTTACTTGCAATCCCCAGGACAACTGAAGAAGATGTATTTTTTTAAATATAGTAAAAGTGAGGTCTTTGGAAGTAATCTCTCAGATGTCTCCTGTTGTAGCAATATCCTTTGAGTCTGTGATATTGGGTTTCCCCCAACTGTGCATTCTGATTGTCAGATGCCTGTGCCAGTCATTAAGGTTCAGATACTAGACATGGTTTCTAGTGTCAGTTTTATATTTGTATAACCAAAAATGCAAAAAAAGTGCTATCTTGTCCAGCCAAACATCTCTTATTCTAATGAAGATGATTATTACTTCTTCTTCTCCTGAGAAGAATTTAAGAAGCAGAAAGGGAAAGAGAGAGAAATTTGATCTACTCATGTTTTTGCTTTTTTCCTCTTAGGATACTGGAATTAACCTTTTTTTTTTCTTTTTTCTTTTTTCTCTTTTTTTTTTTTTTTTCAGGGCTGAGGACCGAACTCAGGGCCTTGTGAGTGCTAGGCAACCGCTCTGCCACTGAGCTAAATGCCCAACCCCTTGGAATTAACCTTTATATTGTAAACAAGGGTGAGGGTTTTATCCTTAAAGGAAGAAGTGGATGTCAGAAAATTATCCTCTGCAAATAGCTTCCTTGATGCAAACTTTTGTTCCTACTATTCCCTTTGGATCATAGAATTGGGCATTTTAGCCAGGCACTGTAATCCCATGCCTGTAATCCCAGTGACTCGTGAGGCTGAAGCAAGAGGATTGCAAATTCAAGGCTAACCTCAAAAAATTAGTAAGACCCTGTCTCAAAATAAAAAATAAAAATAGCTGGGGATAAACCTCAGTGGCAAATTGCCCCTGGGTTCAACTCCCAGTACATACACACAGACACACACATACACACACACAAAATAAAAAAAATTTTAAAAGTAGGCATTTTCTTATGGGTATAACCCAAAACTTCTGACATGTGTTAGGCCCCAAAATTAAACCACATACAAGGCTGAAAGCTAAAGAAAGTTGTTTTGGAGAACAATATCCATTTAAAGACCAATAAATCATTAGCTGGGAAGATTCTTCATCCAGATTCTTCCTTCTCTTCTTCACCAGGCTTTTGTTCTTCGGCCTGGTTGGGGCATGAGGATGATTCACATCTGTGGTCACATGACCTTAATATGATGGCTACTTTCTATCAAGTTCTCTCCACTTGGTCCTTATGCCTGACATAGCACTCCCACCACAGTGGCTTTCTGTTTCTTCATTTTCTGAATAGGATCATATGTACCTTTGGGGAACACAGGGACAGATGAAAGAAATGGGGGAGCAAATAGTGGAATCTCTAGAAGGAAGATTTAATAGATGATATAGGAAGAGGACTGAGGAAGTTTCCCCCTTATCTTGGCCACTGTTAGTCTCCTGTTTTAAAAGAAGGAAGAATAAAATTAGAACTTACAGAATTTTGGAGCAGAGGTGGCACTCACCACCATAGGTGACGTGGTCACTGCCACACGTGGATCCACTGGGCTTGAAGTAGGAGAAAAACCAGCACATTTTTATATTCTTGATGCATTCTTCCTGAAGGTGAGACATACCCAGAACACTGCTTCAGATGCCTTCTTCCTTCCAGGTCTGGTAGCAAGGGAGGGGGATGGAGTAAAGAACACCAGACTAGGAATTCGGAAAACAGCTTCCATAATCCTGTGTTTGACCCTGGTACTTTCACCAATAATTTATATATATATTTATATATAATTTATACATATAAATTATATATAAATATATATATATATGCAATGTGATAGATATTCTGCTCTTTTTAGTCCCCTATGAACTCCTTATTGGGATAAAATTCTTGCCCTACTAATCTCAAAATAATTGTTAGTTTACAGGGAACAAAAGTATGGAAATGTCTTTCAGGATTGAAATTTCTTATAAACATTACTGAATGACTTATATGTGGTGCCTCAGATGGCAGCAGGCTCATACTTATCATAAAATGGTTAGGATGTAGACAGAAGGTAACAGAGAGAATGCACCATGGGGCCTTGGTGGGAAGAAGGCAGGATGTATGTTCTGCAATAGAAGAATGAAAAGAATGTCCACCACAGCATGAAATCGACCTGAATTTAAGTCATGACCTCCTCAACCATTTAATAGTGCAAAATACTTGCCTTCTATCTCAGAGAACTTGATGAGCTGATTGGAGTCATGCATGAGAAGACGGCTCAGTGACATATCAAATGTGCTTCAGATACCTTTTTGATGATTCACCTTTTATGGTTGTGTTATTCTCATGAAAGTCCCCTGTGTTCCCCATTTCTCAGAAGAAAGAGCTGTGGCTGTCAGGGAAATTAGCTCTCTCCCTTTTTCTGTTTTTGGGATCAAAGAAAGCAAAACTCACTCACCTTTGTCTCTTCTAGGCTTGCCCCTTTGGAAGCCAGAGGAAGAGAGAAGTCTGAAAGATAAAAGCACACAGAAGAATTGCTGCTCTGTCCTCTATCCTCAGAGTAAAAGCTAGGGTGAGGGAGACCCTTGTTGTCCCCCAGCAATAGCAAATCCTATTGGAAGAGGCTGTTTGTATTTGATGCAAGCTTCCCTCAAAAGGAGTAGAGAACCAGGAAAGTCCTGCTTCTAGCCCCCTGCTGAAAAATATCTTAATTCTAACCATCTCCTTCAAGGGCAAATAACAACTTTTACAATCCTTCTTAGTTGTTTTGGAAAAGACACTGTAAATTATAAATTACAACGAAATGGCTATATTGGGATGTCTTAAGTTGAGTTTCCTTAAGGCCTGCATATTCAATGCAAAGCAATCTTTGCCATCGTAAGTGTACAGCACATAAATTTTTATATTATGTAACCATATAATACAATAATTATCTTGAACACATATAATTTTATAATATATGCATGCTATATTATCCGTTCTCCCTATTATATAATTAGTTTTATTGCAATATAAGTCACATATCAAAGAATTCAGCTGTTTAAAGGAGTCACCTATGCCAAGGATGGCACTCTAACAGTTCTTAGTATATTCAAAGTTGATCAACCATCACCACCATCAGTTTTAAAACATTTTCATCACCCCAGAAAGAAACCCTGTATCCAGTAACTGCCACTTGTCTATGTCCCTCTCCCAACAATTCTCCCTTCCACCTACTGTTGCCATCAAAATAGTTGTCAAGTTCTCCTGAGTGTTGGATGATTGATCTATTGTTTTCAACACTGCTCTGAGGCATACAATACTGCACAATATGATTCAATTAAATTTGAACACTTTTGAAAGGTCGTTTTTGAGACCAGCCTTTTTGACATTTGAACTGACCACCAGGGTCAGCTCTTTTTAGCAGTCTTTTTTTTTCCTGGTTCTTTTTGTTAAACTAGTGAGCCTATAATTCAGCTTACTGTTCTCATATAGCCACCTGTTTCCTCTTAACTGATGATTATCAAAATCTCTGCTCCTTTTGAGAGCATCCAAAAGTTTGAACTTCACAGTCTATTCCAAATAAAGTCAGTTTCTTTGGAGAAATCTCTGTAGTTCTTGGTTATTATGACCTGCTTCTTTACCTGAGCAAAATATCTATGCCACTGCTCATAGCAGCCTGTTTTTTTTTTTTCTCAAGAGAGAAGGACAGTAAGAGAGAGAGAGAGAGAGAGAGAGAGAGAGAATCAATTTTTAATGAGTTTTTCACGTGACTTTCGTTGCTCCAACACTTAGTTGTGTATGTGGTTGCTGGGGTTTGAACCGTGTGCTTGGGCTTGCTAAGCAAGCACCATAACCGCCAAGCCACAGCTCCAGCCCCAGCAACCTGCTGTCTTAGAGTGACAACTTCTGAGCTTCTCAGCTTGTTTCTCTCTCCATGAAACCTCCAACCAACAGGTGGGGGTGATCCTGGCAACACTGTTCTCAAATGTAGGGTAGAGCCTCATCCCTACATGTGGGAACTAGTGGGAAAATGGAATGTCCTAATTTTGTTCTTACTCTCCTGGAACTTAGCCTCAAGAAGATATTGCCAGGGGGTAGCAATAGAAAATATTGGCAACCTTCCCTTTCCAAGAAGATTTCGTTACCTTCAACTGGAAGCTAGACAGGAGATTCATCTGGTCTGTACCTGCTCAGAGCGGAGCTTCTATCAGGCTGAACTGAGCAGGGGAGGGGAAAAGAGAGCCAGGAATTAAGTTCTACTCTCAGTGTTCTTACTTCTTGGAAACATTTATCAAAATGTGTGCTTGATGGGAATCTGTTGGAGTCACAATGAAGCAAATTGTTTGCTATGAGTAACTCCATTCTGTAAAAAGCAGCACATGGGGAAGTTGGGATACAGCAGGTCAAGGAAATCGCTGCAAATAACAACTATTCATCTCAGATGCTGAACATAGCAACTCTTTCTACAAAGAGCAACTGCTTATCTAAGCTCTGCAAACAGAACATCCCAAGGAGTTTAGAACACTATTGCAGGGGAGTTGATTAGTTTAAAAATATAGCATATTGCATTGATAATAATGGAGTCCCTGCAGGCTGGCACATAGAATTGATTGCTAATGATAATAAAAGAATGAGGAGACAGTTTTACAGAATCTTGGCTCACTCACGGTTTAAATCACTCCATGAGTTAGTTTTTCTTTGTTTGCACACTTGCTGCTTTAAATTGTTGCCATGGTGAGAATCATGATATCTATGTATCTTCCATCACTGTTGTGTCATAATGTTAGGTCAGGAACCATTCTTGCCACACAACCAGTGTCTCAGTTTTTGACACAAGGACAACACATAGTGTATATTTATAATATATATGAATAAGTGGGTACTTATATATGAATAAGTGGGTACTTGTTAGTAAGGGCTGTATCACAAAAGCTTCTATGTTTAGTACAACAGAACTTGATAAGATTTGCTCCAAACTGATGACCGTGGGGACTGGAGAGGTGGTTCAGTGGAAGAGCATTTGCCTGGCATGAGTAAGGAAGGACCTGGGTTCAATCCCCAGCACCACATACACAACTAAGTGTTGGAAAAGCAAAAATCAGATGAAAAAAATAAATGAAATTGACCCTCTCTTTCTTCTCTCTCTCTTTCAAAAAAAAAAAATGAAAATGATGACCATGGTGACAGTATGGGTGATAGGTTAGAGTATGTCAAGCTGGAGGTTAAAAGGCCAATTTAAGAAATATTCAAATTTTTCAGAAAATAATGATGAGATCCTTCATTTAGGAAGAGCCATTGTTGTCGGAAATGTGAGAAAGGCATGGATTGTTTATGAAGTGTTCTGTCAACTACACTTTGTCACTGGATATGAGCACAGGAGAGAAGGAGGTATGAAAAAATACAAGGCCATAAAACTATGAGGACAAGGAAAGGGTGATTTTCAAGAAAGGTGAAGTGATTGAGTAATGGTATATTCTCCCCAGAGGGGGAATATATATATATCTGTCAGACAAAAGGGAACACAGTGGGCTTGCAGCAAGGTTGATGTCCATGGATGATGTGCTCAGAAGTGGTGGGGTGAGGACTAAATGAAAAGTGAGGAAGTATAAAAATATATCTAAATTTCTCTGGAGAAGATTAAATTGGATAAGGAAAGGAAGAAGGAAAGGACTTCTGTTCCCATAGGATATGAGAGGGATGAAAACTAGTTTTTGATTTATTACAAAAGCCTCATGATGTAGGAGTGTGAAACAATGTCTTTGGAAAGTAAGTCACTGAAGATAAATAAGGAGTTGTAGAGTGCAAATGGGAAGAGTGTGTGGGAGGCTCTCAGAGATTCACTACAATTAATCATGAATATTCCTTTTGCTATAACTAGCCATTAACCAGACTAATATCAGAATCTATTTCCACAGAGACTAATGAAGTTCTTTTTGGATTTGAAACTATAAAAATTAACACTTCCAAGGTTTGAATGCCCTGGTACTTGGGAATGTTCAGTCATTCTGGATTTGTAAGTTTTGGATTCAACTCTCAACTTTGATACTAATGACACTATGTGAATCCTTCCTGTTTTCCAAATTTTAGTTTCAGATTAAGTAGAACTAAAGGCACTTGCATTTCTAATTTCATATGATCTGGATCCACTGCATATAACGCGGGTAGAGCAAAGACCTGTAACTTACCAATTGCAAAGGCAGTCCACACAGAGATGGCTAGTACAAGGATGGCATTTGAGAAGGTTGCCCTCATGGTGACAGATAAGCTGTGGAAATAGGGAATTTTTGATGCGAGGATGGAGAAAATTCCATGTGAAGTACAAATTCTCACAGAGATCCCTCATTGACCAAGAAATGAAGTTAAACTATGTTGTTCTTTCTCAGGTCATTTGTAATGAATTATGTCTGATGCAATCCCTGGAATAATTGGACATTAGAAAAAATGATCTACAAAACAATTTTAGAAGATGCATGGGGGAAATCTAATAAATAATATTTGCAAGAGAAAGAATAAACACTAAGAGTTTTACAGTGAAATGTGCAAAAGTTTGTTTATATCTCTGAAGTAAAAACAATCACTAGAAAGCACACTGTCTTGTATTAAGTCAACAGATGGTAAAAAAATGGGAAAGGAAAAAAGCAGAACTTTCACTTCCATACTTTTAATCTTCCCTAAGGGTGTTACTTTTGGGTTAATATTTAGTAACTAATAAAATTACTGAAATTAAAAACCATAAAGTATTTCCCAAGAGCTTACTTGCATTATCAAAATAATTACAGTACATGCCAATTGACATTTTATTTGCAAGTTTCTATCCTCTTCATTCTACACAGTTGCTAGGCAAATGATATGTCTAGGTAATTTCTGCCCATGACCTCTGATTAAAAACAAATAAATAATATAATCCTCTTCTTACTCGAGAGCTTATAAATTAGTAAGTGCACTTTACCTGCTGTGATTTCCAAAGCTGCTCTTAGAAACTGGCTAGGCAAGATGGTATTTGTTGGTAGTTTGATAATGAAATAGCAAGTCAGGCAGGATGTAGGTATCTTCTCAAGGTTACAGTGCCTGGCAGTTGAAAAGAGTGAGTTTTGAAGTTAGGAAGTATAAATACAATTCAATTTATTCCCACCCTGAATTCTGTACTGCTTAAATCTTATTAGTTCATATTTTAAATTTCTTAGGGTGGTATCCACTTCTGAAATCTAGCAGTTCTTGGCAAAATCTGAACCTATTTGCACTTGAATAAATCCTATTCTTTTATGCTCAAAACATGCAAGCTAAAAGTATCCTAAAACTGTCATTTTAGAAACATACCATACCAGTTTTTGAATGCTTACTTTTCTGTCTGTACTGCAATTAGAACATTCTGGGAAGCTTCAGGTATTTACATAATATTATAAACTACCATATCTACATGTGCACTTAGTTATTTTATCAATAGTTAAAAACTATGTATTCACTTTATTGAAACATGTACTTACAGCATTTTTATATCAATTCATAGAATCTTTTTAAAAACTTTTTCTAAAGAGAGAGGGACAGTGTGGGGGGCATCAATTTTCTTTAATTTTTCATGTGATTTTCGTTGCTCTGAAACTTCGTTGTGTACGTGGTGCTGGGGTTCAAACTCACATATTCACGCATGCCAGGCAAGCACCATAACGGCTGAGCCACCGCTCCAGCTCCTTCAACTCATAGAATCTTAAAAAAGTTATCCAGAATCTGTCAAATTCAGTCTTACCTAGTAGAGTAGAAGAACCCTAGGACAGAGTGCTCATTTCCTTAAATGATAGTTCTTCTACCCCACTTGGAATAAATATTCCTCAAAAACACCAGCTTTGGGGCTGGAGCGGTGGCTCAGTGGTTTCAGCGCTTGCCTGGCAAGCACGAGGACCCGGGTTCAAACCCCAGCACCACGTACACAACTGTGTGTTGGAGCAACCAAGGCTATACAAAAAACTAAATAAAGTTGTTTCTCTCTTTCTCTGTCTCTCTCACTGTCCCTTTCTCTTAAAAACAAACAAACAAACAAAAAAAACCCCAGCTTTTTTAAAAGGGGAAGTTCCAAGTCTTGCGGTGGTATCTCTTCCTGAATGACCTTCAGTAGGAAAATGTCACATATTTCTGCAAGGTCAAATGTACTTTCTCAGCACTGCTCTGATTGTCCAGTGTCTACCATAGTAGCCTTTGCAATCTTTGCTTTCAAGTAGCTAGAAGTTCCATGGTACAGCACTTGCC
>PVKS010053965.1:0-10220 GCA_004027875.1 Aplodontia rufa
AGTCTCTTTTCATAGAATAAATTTTCAATCATCCCTAAATACCTGTTCAATATTCGTTTCTCTTTTATACTTTCTTCAATGAATGAAGAAATGGACCATCTGGATATGTTTGAGTATAACCTGATATCAAAGGATATTGATTTTCTATAATGATTAGTTTCCAAAAAGTTACTTTCAAATGAAAAGCTGTATCTTCCTATTAATTTTTCCCAGTTATAAGAAAAGAAATTTCAGCAATGCATAAAAGTTTATTACAAGGTTCTTTATTTTCCTAAGATTTGGTGGCCTAGGAAAATAAAAATTGTTTCTGTCACTGGAGCTCTGTCCAAATTATACCAACACTGCACCAAATAGAATCAGTCTGGTATTGAAGAATCATTTAAACTAAAAATTCCTAAGGTAAATCAATTACTTTTCTATTTTAAAAATACAAATGATATTCCCTTAATTTTTATGTCCTAACCAATTAATTTGCACTGCAAATACTTTAGTAACAAGATCTCTCACCAAATCTAAGTTGAAGCTATTAGAATATTGCCTCAAGGGCTGGAGTGGTAGCTCAGCGGTTTCGGCGCTTGCCTGGCAAGCATGAGGACCCGGGTTCAAACCCCAGCACCACGTACACAACACTTAGTTGTCTAAGTGTTGGAGCAACTAAGGCCATGTGAAAAGCTAAATAAAGTTGCTTCTCTCTTTCTCTATCTCTATCTCTCTCATTGTCCCTCTCTCTTAAAAAAAAAAAAAAGAATATTGCCTCAAACATTTTGTTTCTTGATCATCAGGTTTTTTTTTAAATTTATGTCACAAACACTTGCTAAGTTCATAAGAAATGTTACATAATATTTTGTCATAAGAAAAATTCAGATTTAGCCATGACAAACTATATCTTATGAGAATTAAATTTTGTAAATTTAATTTTGAATCTTATGAGAATTCAACTTTTTAAATTTCACTTTTTTCTGAATATCCTTCATTATTTATAATAGCAATAACCCTGCATTTTAACTTCCATGGAGAAAAAAAATTACAAAATAAAAGCTGTTTTTCATAAATTTATTAGACTATAAGATCAGTTGCAGGAACAAGTAAATATACAGTTGAAACCTAAAAACCTTGTTTTATTGCTTTTAACTAAGCTACGTGATAAGTATATTGCAAAATCTCTTCCCAAAATGAAATGCTTAGATTCAATTTCTTGACAACTGTGTTTAATATATACATATAAATCTCTCCTTTGTAGGAAATCTGAATTTGGAGAATTTTGAAGCTGCATTTCTATTTTCCCCTTAATTTTCCTAAAAAAGTCCTGTAAAAATAATTGCAAGTCTTTAACTTATATGCTTTAATGGTAAAGTTATCTTCCTGATAAGTCTTCTGAACTAAATGCATATTATATAGACTTTTTTTTTTTCATTTTACAAACATCACTTTAGCTAGTTCCTATTGGAAAGTTTGCTAATATGGAAGTTAAACATGCTGCAAAACACACAGTGATACCTCATTTTCCTAGAAGCTTTATTTTTTCTTTATATATAGTTAAAAATTTTTTCATATATCCATATTCACTTTTTCTGTTTGATCCTAGATCAGAGGGTTATCTGTAGATATTACTTGGTCATAACTTTACAAAGGAAACAATAATGTATATCCAGAGGCATCTAGGAAAGGAATTAGATATTTTAGAAAAAAAAAGCTCACCTCTGTTAATAAATTTCTCATATTGAATAATATGACATCCAGTGCTGGGAGTGTTGTGCACCAATGGACTTGAGCTACAAAGCCAGGCTTGATGAAACTACCTTCAATAACTCTATCTCTTCCGTAGCGTCAGGAGTCCAAAGACCAGTGCTGGGCATTTCCTCATTTATGGTAAGAGTTCTCACATAGCACCTCATTGAGTTTTATTCTGTCTCTCTTCCTCTATAATTATTTGAGACCCTGAGGATTGCAATTAGCTGGGCATTACAGAGCTACTCATAATTGATGACATTTTGAATTATATTACTTTTCCCATTGAGCTAGAAAGGAAATAACATTTTTTTCCTTATAAGAAACTATTTCAGATACAGAAGAGTATATTTAAAAATGTGACTACAAATATTAATGTGCACCACTGTGCCAATTCCTCTAAATTTTAAATGTATGTTTAAAGTTTATATTTATTATGCTGCTTGTCAGTAATTATTTTGCCACAATGACATACTAAATTATTGATTCTTTGTCTTTCAGTATTCACATTACCTTCTTAGTATTATTTTGAAAAATATGTGACGTTGATTGATTTCCATAAATTGAACCAAACTTATCCCTGGAATAAATCACATTTGATCATGATGCACTGTCTTTTTAGTGCATTCTTCTATGCAATTTGCCAACATTTCATTAAGAATTTTTGCGTACATGCTTGTCAAGAGTATTGGTCTGCAGTTTTCTTTCCTTGATGTGTGTTTGTCTGCTTTGTGTGTCAGGATGATACTGGCTTCATAGAATGAGTTTGGCAGAGTTCCTTCCTTTATGATTTTATGGAATAATTTGAGAAGGATTTATATTAGCTCTTCTTTAAAGGTCTGGTAGAATTTGGCTTAGAATCCATCCAGTCCTGGGCTTTTCTTTGTTGGAAGGCTTTTTTGATGGCTGCTTCAATTTGATTACTAGAAATTGGTCATTTAAGTTTTCTATTTCCTCCTGGTTCAATTTGATAGATCATATGTCTCTAAGACTTTGTCCATAACGTCAAGGTTTTTTAGCTTATTGGAGTAAAATTCTCAAAATAGTTTCCGAAGAGCTTTTGGATTTCATATTTGTCTATAGTGATATTTCCTTCATCTCAAATTTTAATAATTTGAGTTTTTTCTCATTATTTTAGTGTGCCTAACAGTTTATCAATTTTGTTTATCCTTTTGAAGAATCGACCTTTAATTCATTGATCTTCTGTATTATTTTTTAACTTCAATTTCATTGATTTTATCTCTAATTACAATTATTTCCTGTCTTCTACTGAATTTGGTGTTGGTTTGTGCTTTTCTAGGACCTTAAGATGTAATGTTAGTTTATTTGTTTGGTGTCTTTCTATACTACTAGTGTATGAACACAATGCTATGAACTTTCATCTGAGAATGTCCTTCATGCTGTCCCAGAGATTTTGATATATTTCATTATTATTTTTATTTACCTCAAAGTATTTTTTTATTTCTTCCCTGATTTCTTCTACTATCCATTCATCAATAAAAATGTATTATTTAATCTTCAGGTGTTAGAATAGTTTATATTTTTTATCTTTTCATTGATTTCTAATTTTATTCCATTATGATCAAACAATGAAAGATATTATATGTATTTTTTATTTGTTAAGATTTACTTTGTGACCTAAAATATGATCTGTTTCATAAAATGTTCCAAGTGCTTCTGAGAAGAAAGTGAATTTAGTCATTGATTTAATGTAATATTATAGTTTTTTACTCTATAATAATTAATCTATAATAATTTTTATTTGATGCAATATTATAGATGTCTGTTCAATCTAAATTATTATATTTTCTAGCTCTATTTAATTTAATTCTAGCTCTATCTTTATTTACTTTTTTTATTCGGACGTACTATCTTGTGGAGAGAGAGGTATTTTAAAGTCACCAGTGTTATTATACTGTGGTCTATTTGATACTGAATACTGAGAAGGTATATTTGTGTGTGTGTGTGTGTGTGTGTGTGTGTGTGTACATACACTGATGCTCCATTGTTTGTGGCATAAATATTTGTGATTGCTATCTGTTGCTAATGTATGATTCCTTTAATCAGTGTGAAATGACCTTCTTTGTGTCTTCTGATTAATTTTGGCTTGAAGTCCACTTTATTCGATATGAGAATTGTAACACATGCTTGTTTATGAGATCTATGTAAATGCTAATTTTTCCCTATCTTTTCACCTTCATTCTGTGGATGTCTTTGTCTGAGGCATGTCTTTTGTAGGGAACAGATTATAGCGTCATGTTTTTTGATCCAATCTGCCAACCTAAGACTTTTGATTGAAGAGTATAGACTATTTATATTCAATGTCATTATTGAGACATTATTTTTATTTCTTGTCATTTTGATTTGTTTCTAGTATTTAAATTAGATTTGATTCTCTTCAATTATAATTCCCCCCTGTTTGTTTTCCATTTCATTTTTCATTTCTCCATGAAATATCTTATTAAGTATGTTTTGTAGTGCAAACTTTTTAGTTTGCACTTGAAGTGTACACATCTAAGTGTGACTAGCCATTTTTCTTTTGCAGCCTTTCACATTCCATCTTTTTCTGTATGTTAGAAATTTTCATAATAATGTTTCTTGGAGTGGAACCATTGTGATTTTGTATATTTGGAGTCCCATATGCACCATGTAGTTGGATTTCAATTTCACTATTAAGGTTTAGAAAAATTTTTTATATTCTTTCATTAAAAGGATTATACATTCCTTTAGTTGTATTTCAGAGCCTTCATCTATCTCTGTGATCTGTATTCTGGGGTCTGTCATTATTCTTCCTGTGGTGACTTCCCACAGTTTCAGTGGTCTAGGGCCTGGTGAATGAACTTGCTTTGTTCAGGGCCAGAACTGCTGAACTGTCATTTATCAACCTTCAAGGGTCACAGAGGCTGTGCTGGACTAGCTGCACTTCTCCAGCACACATCCCCTCCATTCTGCTCCATTCCTCTTCTTTGTGGTGGCAGGGAGGGGCAGGGGATTTCAGCAATTTATGGCTAGTGGTGGTTCTTCTAAAAATTCTCTCTGGCCAGATTTTTTTTTAAAGAGAAAGGGATAGTGAGAGAGAGAGAGAGAGAGAGAGAGAGAGAAATAATCCATTTTTATTGAGTTTTTCACATGACTTTCATTGCTCTGACACTTAGTTGTACACATGGGGTGCTGGGGTTTGAACCCGTGTACTTGCACATATCAGGCAAGTGTGTAACTGTGGAGCCCCCACTCCAACCCCCCCTCTGGCCAGTTTTTTGAGGAAACCCACTGCAGGGAACATCCCTTTTGTTTAATGTGCAGCTATCTGGGTGTGGAAAGATACCATATTGATTTAACAAGGGATCCTGGTCAGCAGAGGGCTCCAGTTTGTCTTCAGACTTAGCTAAATGTTCCTTTTACCATTTGTATTTAGTCAGGTTGTGCTGTTTGGAGGAGTTCCTCCCCCTCATTGCCTTTTAAATTTTGACTGGCTTTCCAGCTGTTTTCAAGAGTATGCCCACTCCCCCCACCTCTATCTGCCTGGTTCACCTCCCTACTTTCATCCACCTTTATGAGATGGGCGTTAGGGCTCTATGAGTTTCTGTTCTACTCTGGTAAGACTTCCAGACTCTCCACTAAACAGTATGGAATCTTAGAGCATTAGTTTTGTCATGGACCTCTCAATTCTGCTTTTGCTTTTTTTGTCTCCTTCCAGGGTTGTGAGGAGAAGTGGGTTTGGTGTATAGTTCACTTCCCCCATGCCTCTGGCATAGCTTCCCAACACCACCCTGTGTCCTACCTGCTCAAACCCAGGAGGATCTTCAGTAAGCTGGTCAAACCAGCAAACTGAAGCACCAGCAAACAGCAGCAAATTCCCTCGAGGTTCCTCTGAAAAGAAACCCCATGACAACAATGAGGGCTGGAAAGGGGTGACTAGGAGGATAGCCACCTGTGTAAAAAATGGCACATGCCTCTCTATATGGGTTTTCATTGGGTACCTGTGAATTCACCTGGACAACAGGAGTCTCCTCTGCCCCCACCTGTGGGAGACACCACAGGCTGTTTCCCCCTTGTCCTGCTCTTCTATGTTCTTTCGCTCATGCTTCTGGCATGGTAGAGATGTTTGTTAAAAACTTGTTTTTCCTCAATTATAAAAAAAATGATGTTCTAAAGTTTGTTTTTAAAAGCCTGGGGGCTTCTGGGAGAGAGCAGTAGCCCACCAGCCATCCCCTCAAAGTCCTGGAACATTGTGCCGCACTCTCTTATTCAGGCATATAGAGAATCATTCATCCAGAGCCAGCAGAGATGGTAACTCACTCTCCTTGAGTAAGTGAATAGAATCCCTAGCATTTAGCCAGTATAGAGCAGTCACATCTTTTGACCTAGTGTGAACAGAGGCTTATCGCCCTTGAACTAGCGAGGCTGGAGACACTCCCTTTGAATTACTTACTTGCAGCTGGTGGCCTTTGCCAGAAGGAATTCCTGTCACTATCTTCAGGCCCCTCCCTGAGGTGTGTGGAAGGTGTTCGGCAATCAGTGGAGAAATCTCATCTGAGAAGGCATTGGAGGCTCCAGGTGTTTTGTGGCATCATCTGCATAATATCTTGTGCAGGGAGTTGAAGGGAAATGTGGTCCAGCTGGCAGGGGAAGGGCTTCCAGCAGCAGTGTTTGTGAGCTTCACAGTATCACTCTCACCCAAAGCTCCTCATGGCCGCTGCTAATAGTAGTGGACAGGAAGCACATGAAATTTTGGGAGTGGAGATATCAAATCATTTTATGGATGGTGTTTACATACAAACAACATACACAAATGTGGAATTACTATTATCTTTGGGTTCTTTTCCCTTCCACTATTCTCTCCCATCCTTTGATGGTCTTTAAAGTATCTATTAACTTGTACTGAAATGAATGTATAATACTAACCTTCACTCCCTGTTACCTTTATTTTCATCTAGTTTCTACATACTAGGAAAAATATTGAGCTTCTGAGTTTCTGAGTTTGGCTAATTTCACTTAGCATGTATTCTCCATTTCCACTTATATCAGCAAATGTCATAATTTCATTCTTTTTAATAGCTGAGTAGAACTCATACACACATACACACACACACACACACACACATATATATATATTACAGTTCTAAATTCATTCACCTAATGATGGGCATCTGGGTTGACAGTGTAGCTACATACATATACATGTATATGTATAAAGAGAAAGTGACAGAGAGAGAGAGAGAAAGAGAGAGAGAGATAGAATCAATTCTTATTTAGTTTTGCATGTGGCTTTCCTTGCTCTGACAGTACATTGTGTGTGATTGAACTTGCATACTCACACATACCAGTCAAGGGCAGTAACCATCAAGCCACCATTCCAGCAAAATCAGGAACATTGTAATATCCACAATTTTATGTTAGTTAATTAAGTGGCTCTTCTTCAAATAAAGATGAAGGGATCTAGCTAGCTTTCTTAATTTTTTATACTTCATTAAGTATACAAATTAACTTTATTTTACTAGCAGTTATCTTGGCGCTTAGAGAAAAGCACAGAAAGACCATGAGTTGTACTTCTGTGGATCACATATGGACTTACAATGTGGCTACTTTTAAAAAACTCTTTCTTCAGTTCTTCTAAACTTTTGTTACATTGAAATAATGTGTTTGATATTGTAATCATTATAAGAGTATTTATTGTGAATGAACTGATTTGAGACCATTTTTCTTTTATTACACTTCCAATTCTTTTAGAAATCAAAAAGAAACAAAAATATTTTTTAAAAAAATGTTGAGTGAGCACATCCTGGTAGGAAGAGGCCTGATTGAGAATTATTTCTTGAAAAGATTTTGATAATGAGTCATTTCTGGTACATTTTTAAATTTCTAATATTCATTAGTTTCACATTGTCTACTTTTGGTAAGTGTAGATTTAGATTTTTAAAAACAATTTTTACACTTTCATAAATTAAGGGAAAGAGTACATATTAATGATTTTGTAAGTTTCCTGCTTTGGAGACTTCTGTTACCACTGATTGGTTTGACCAGTTCAAGGTATAATGTTCTGCCTCCTGAGAAGTAGATACCTATAAGTTACCAAATTAAAGCCAGGAGAAAGTGTTTTTTAGTAATAAATTTGGAAGTTTAAAAAAATTACACTTGGAAAAAAGTTTTTAAAATGTCAAAATGTATAGCTAACAAAAATTATATAAAAGAAGATCACATGCAGTATATTATATAATAAAAAACAAAGTGTTTAGGGATATGAATGTATATATATGTGTATATATATTATATGTGGTATGATAAGAAATTATTCAGTATAGGAAGAGAGAAATGTATATGATACATATAGGCAAATTCCAGGATATTTGTAACTTTTTCTTCTCATTTTATGTGCATAAAATGTTAATCATTTTTCTTTGTAACTTAATTATCACTTCTGAATATAGTTTATATAATAAAAGCAATGACTTTTGAATACCCCATGCAGGAAATGCACAACTTCATTAGTTTTCACATTGATGGCCTACTTATTTTTCCTTCAGCAAAGACAGAGAAAAAGGTAGGAATCAACAACTAGACAGTTATGGAAATGGGCAGAACACTGAATTACATTTCTAAGAGAAAAATATGTAGAGCATGAAATTTAACTGAAATGATCAATAATATTGCCCAGTATCTGTAATTTGAATCTGGGTTGCCATGTTAAAATATTACAAAACCCAGGAATGCAGGGCAGGTTCAACATGTGCAAAACAATTAACATAATCCACCACTTAAACAGAATCAAGGACAAAAACTATATGATCATCTCATTGGATGCAGAAAAGGCCTTTGATAAAATCCAGCACCCTTTTATGTTCAAAACTCTAGAAAGGATGGGGTTCAAAGGATCATTTCTGAACTTAGTCAAGCCTATATATGCTAAAGCCTCAGCTAGTATAATACTGAACAGAGAAAAGCTGAAAGCATTTCCACTAAAATCGGGAACAAGACAAGGCTGTCTGCTCTCACCATTTTTATTCAATATTGTTCTTGACACCCTAGCTGGAGCAATTAGGCAAGAGAAAGAAATCAAAAGGATAAAAATAGGAAGAGAGGAAGTCAAACTCTCTCTTTTTGCTGATGACATGATCCTGTATCTGGAAGATCCAAAAAACTCCATCAGTAAACTGCTTGAACTCATAAATAGATTTAGCAAAGTGGCAATATACAAGATCAACATGCATATCAATAGCTTCCTATACACTAATAATAATAGGATTGAGGAAGAAGTCAGGAAATCAGTCCCTTTCAAAATAGCTTCAAAAAATACTTAGGAATTAACCTAACAAGGGAAATCAAAGATCTCTTCAATGAAAACTATCGGTCTTTGAAGAATGAAATCCAAGATGACCTAAGAAGATGGAAAGATGTCCCATGCTCTTGGATAGGCAGAATTAATATAATAAAAATGGCCATTCTACCAAAAGCTTTATATAGATTTAATGCTATCCCTATAAAGATACCTATGTCATTCTTTACAGACATAGAAAAAGCAACTCTCAAATTCATTTGGAACAATAAGAAACCAAGAACTGCCAAAACACTACTAAGCAAGAAAGATGAAACAGGCGGTTTTGCCATTCCAGATCTAAAACTATACTATAGAGCCATAGTAACAAAGACAGCAAGGTACTAGCATCAAGATAGGAAAGAACACCAATGGAATAGAATAGAAGACCCTGAAACAAACCCTCAAATCTTTAAACATCTGATTTTTAACAAAGGGGGACAAAATATTACATGGAGAAGTGACAGCCTCTTCAACAAATGGTGCTGGACAAACTGGTCATCCACTTGCAGAAAGTTGAAATTGGACCCATATCTTTCTCCTTGCACAAGAATCAAATCAAAATGGATCAAGGAACTAGGTATTAAACCAGCTACCTTGCGACTGACAGAAGACAAATTATGTCCAACACTTCAACATTTGGTAGTAGGCAAAGACTTTCTCAACATGTCTCCAAAAGTGAAGGAAGTAAAGTCAAAAATCAGGGAATGGGATGCCATAGAGCTAAAAAGCTTTTGTACTGCCAGGAAACAATCAAAAGAGTCAAGAGGTTTCCTACAGAAATGGAGAGAATCATGGGCTATGATTCCTCTGACAAGGGTCTCATATCCAGAATCTATAAAATCCTCAAAAATCTCAACTACAAAAACACTAACAGCTCAATTAATAAATGGGCCAAAGAGCTAAATAGAAACTTGTCAACAGAGGACATTGATCAAGCCAATGAATTCTAGAGAAAGTGCTCTAAATCTCTAGTAATCAGAGAAATGCAAATGAAAACCACATTAAGATATCACCTTGTCTTAAGATATCTTATCTATGGAAACAACCCAGATGTCCCTCACTGGAAGAATGGATCCAAAAACTGTGGTACATTTATACCATGGAATATTACACAGCAATTAGAAACAATGATATTGCAGCCTTCGAAGGTAAATGGATGGCTATGGAAGAGATCATG
>PVKS010053966.1:0-10231 GCA_004027875.1 Aplodontia rufa
CTTTAAATTGAAGCGAATTCTTGGTGTGAGCTCTCTATGTTTGTTCCTCTTTAGGGTCTTTCTTTGTTGTAGGATTGGGGATTTTATTGTGTCCCTAATTTGAGATGAGGTGATGTTGAAGAAGTTGAGTTCAGAAGTTTCATCCCTAACCTGTGCTCTACTAATGACCCTTGAGATTTTTCAGCTCCCCCTGAGCTAGTATGAATTCATCAATTCAAGCAGTCAATGCATACAATAAACAGTATTAATTTGGTTAGTTTGTATCAAATATAACCCAAACTTAAATTCCACCTCTGAAACAAATGTTAGTGTTAGTAATTGATTTTGGCAATCATAGAGTTTGACTATCTCCTGTGTCAGGCTTCAAAGCATACAATAATTAATGAGTTTGACATTCACGGTGATAATGGTTACACAGCTTTAATAATGGGAGCGGGGGTTGAATGGTATAGACTAGTTATAAGCCAGTGAGAAAAGGGATGGCAAGAGGAAGTTAGAGAGGAGGTTGCATTGGTTAAATGTGTACAGAGAGAAAATAGAGGAGGTGAAGGATTTTCTGGAGAAAAAAAGAAAAGAATAGAAAAGAGAAGAGAAGGAAAGAAAATAGAAGGAAAGATGAAAAGTCCAGCTAAACAAACAACCGCTACAATCAAACTGACAAAGAAATAAACAGGAAATAAAAGCAAGTATTTTTATGTGTTCTTGAAAACTTATCCAGTTGGCTGTCAAGTGCATGTCAAAAACTGGAAAGGAAGAATAAAAGGAAAAAATATACATGAAGTAAAAAAAAATAAAATTTTCTTGATGAAAACTTGGAAGTCTAATCTCTGAGGTCTCCTTTCTGTTACACAATAAGGACAGGTGTTAGGTATCCACCTAAGTTTTGTTAACAGGGTCTTTCAGTTTGAGATTAAGCACTCTCAAGTTTAGGACTGGGTGTTCTCCAAATCCTGGAATTTTCAGGGTAGAGGTTTTCTGTCATGTTAATGAATTGAGATGGTTTTAGTGCTCCCTCTGCTGGATGCACTCCTGGTCCCTCTAGGCTTTTTGCATTGGGACAGAGGTCTTCTGCTACCATCCCTTCTTAGGTTTTCCCGTGAGCCTTCTGGGTGGGATGTGGGGTGTGGGGGTATACCAGGTTAGCAAGGCTCTCTTGTGTTCCACAAAGCCAAATCCCCCTGTGCTAATTGAGGGCAGGGCCTGTCCCATGCCTCCTCTTCCCAGTTCAGTCTCTGAACTGTGGCTGGGTCCTGGTGCAATTAGAGTAGCTTATTCCGAACTCCTAACTCACTCCTGCTGGTGGAAATGGCTCCCGCAGAGCCCTCATTTAAAAAAACTCCCATTTCTCCCTTTTGCAGGCAGCTGAGAGATACAGCTTTCCCTTTGTGTAGTGGAGGTCAGAAGGAAGGTCTCTAACCCAAATTCACGGTTCCCTATCAGCTTGGAGTTCTCCTCGCTGGTGAATCAGCTCCTCTCCCACTGGCTTTTTGCTAAGGGATGCTGTGGAGACCTGGTGCCAGCTGCGCAACCTGGCTTTAATATATAAAAATCCCTCTTTTCCTCACTAAGAGTATCCAAATCTCAGCTCTTCCAAAAGTCTGCCTAAATAAACACTGAGCTCCATTTGTGATTATTCCCAATACACAAATGGTATTGGGAATACCATGGTAAAGCTGTCCTGGAGACTTTTCTTCCATTCATGGAGCCAAGCACAAAGCAGTGAATCCATCAGTTCACCGTCTTTCCCAACCGATCTTCCTCATTCTTCTTTCTAGTAGCATTATACAAAGTTGTATTTCCATCTGTTCTTAGAATATCTCTGATCATTTGCTCACTCTAATCCATAATTTGCTATCTTTGCCCCTGCCTGTGTTTCTTAGCATGTTCATTTCACACCATCTTTGACTTCTGGCTTATTATCCTGTGTTTTGGTATGATGTAGACACTTTGGCTTTGCAATTTACATGCCTATAGAACACTTCAGTGCACAGATAGGGACAATTGGCACACAGAGGTGGTGTATTTGGGATACTCAGTCTAATGGTGTAATGGAAGGTTCAGTATAAAAATGCCCCATTTTGTAGAACCTTTCTCTTGGCTTGGGACATGAAGGACGTTACATTGACATAATTTGACAGTGCATCTGTTCACTTAAATACATATTTAGAATTTGATCTGTGATAAGCTCCTTTAGCTTTGCGTATGTGAGAAAATATCTCACTAGAGATAGGAGAAAGAATGACGTAAAGAAGACAGTAGTGGGTTTTGGCCTTAGGGAATTGGCTGTTGTATGATATGGAACCCACAGAAGACATTGAAAGATAATTGTCCACACAAGGAAATTAATTGCATGCAAACTCTTTTTATTTATGTAATATCCTGTTAATCCTTCAGTATTGTTATTTATTAAATTCTTCTTTTTTATTTTTTATTATTTTTTGGTACAAGGGATTGAACCCAGGGGCTCTTAAACACTGAGCCACATCCCCTAAATATTTATTTATTTATTTATTTATTTTTGAGACAGGGTCTCACTAAGTTGCTTAGGACCTTGCCAAGTTGCTGAGGCTGGCTTTGAATTTGCAATTCCTAAGCCCCTGGGATTATAGGCCTGTACCACCATGCCTGGCCTAATTTTTTTTTTTAAATTTAAGAGTCAACTAAGTTTCAGAGAGGTTAAAGGGCATGCCAGCAGGTTGCTGAGCCAGGATGTGAATTCAGAAGGGTCTTCTGACCCTATGGAATGTGTGCCAATGTGCTCAGAGAGAATGTGATGATGTGTCTTAGCCAAAGGAATTTTGGATAAAATGTAGCAATTCCTTGTACATTTCACTGGTTTTATTATTAGTCTGTAGTGCATTTCTGATTCTCAACAAAGTGTTCCACAATCTTCTAGCTTTGAATTTTTGACAGTCATGATTTAAGGTTTCAAGCATATGATTATGAGATGGTGGTTCTCAACATTTACCACAACCTCTCAGCTAAACACACAACGGCCAACTCTTGAGATTTCTTCCAGGAGGGTAGTGGGATTTTTCTCCCCACATGCAGTCCAACTCCATGGGAAAACATTAGCTGTGTCAAATGGCTCTGACTGAGCATTTTCATCTGAGGTAAAGATGAACCTTTTTGCTCCTGCATACAAGGAAGCTACCATCACAAAATTCTCCATGAATAAGTTTGAAACACATCAGCTGAACAATTTTCATTGTTGTTTATTAGCCTTCAAAAGAATTTCTGTTATTACTAAGCATTCAATGGGAAATGTGATTTCTTGGAGCCAAGTTATTTACATTGATATTTATAGATATTTATTTCTTTTGGCAGACATGGACAAACATATTTTTTGAAAAATACTTTCAGCCTGTGGAAAAACAAAGCAGAATATCCTTAAAAAAATCTACCACAGAAAGGATAATAATAGCTTCCATGTCTGAAGACAACAGACAGGCATAAAATATAAAGGATTTTTTTTTTATCATGGACAAGAGAATTGCTGTTATAGCAAATTTTGACCCTGTCAGAATCTGGATAACTCTTAGGTTTAAAACTTCCACCCCCACAGACCTCAGTCCACAGAGGAGATGACTAGTCTGGGGCTTAGCAGTATTGGCAAGGTGGTGCATTATGGGATTTAGTTAGAGAGTGTTTGTTCCCCAAGGAGAAAACTGCAGGAATTTTAAGAACTTGCATCAATTCCCTGGTGTAAAAGCAGTATGTCTAAGTATATTTCAAGTAAATCCTCAACTCAACACATAAAGCTGCAGTTCCACCACGCATTTACAAAAGGAAATTAGAACATGGGAATTGGCCAGCCCGCCCCTCCTGGAGACATACACTGTTCATCTCCCGCATTGCCTTGTCAGTCTGTTTCAGTTACATTTTAAGAGGCTATCATTTTCATTGAGCCTATGTTCATCTCTCCTGCCACCTACCCCACTACCACATTGGTTTCAGGCCCATAATAGGTATAGCAATTCAATTTCTTTAGGTGTCATTGACTGATTCAGATCACAATACTTTTTGTAATAAAGTTTTAAGCATTTTTCATCATTTTTTTTTTAAAAAAAGAAAGTCTATACTGATAGTCTTTGGGTAGATTTGATCTGGTGAGTATCAGGTAACACTTAAGTGTCTGAGTAAATACAAAATACTTGGATGGCATAATAACTAAGTTATTTAGATGAGGATGTGTGCTAATGAGGGCAACTTAGTGGTATCATGATTAGAGTCATTTATTCATGTTGTTGTTGGTTTTTCTTCAGATATAATCTGAAAGATAGTGCTACTAAATAAGCATTCTACCTGTTTCAATAGACAACATGAGATTCTATGGGTATAAATGGAAATATTAGGATAGAAACACAGAAAATAAGTTTGCAAAGTTAGTAAATTAATTGGAATCCAAAATTTTTATTGGCCTTAGCTCCATGATAAAAGTGTTAAAAGTAAATCTCATGATCTATAGAGTTTAAAGAAGTCATCATCTTCAAGGTGCATGGGAGATAACAACTTGAAGACACATAAGGTTTGGTGCTACAGGTTTTCAGACATATCACTCTGTGGACTCAGTTTTGAATTGACTAGTTCCATTTTCTCCTAGAACCTATGTTGAATAGATGCATTATGAACTATTTCAAGCAGGGCGTGATGCCTTGATTCCATTCAATATGCTTCAGTGTTTATTCCTTGACTTTGGTTAAGTAAAGAGCCACAGCATGGATATTCAACCATCTCATATTCAGACCTTATGCTGTATCTATCTTCATAGATATATATGAAGCAGTCCAACTGTCCAAGGGGAGCTAGTGAGAACTGAATATTATAGGTTTGAAATAGAAACCTTTAGTATTTTTATAGAAATATAATCAATATTCTGTTCTGTGTGACTGAATCTGAACACAGTAGTAGATTATGTTCTCTTCAAAACAGTAATGATACCATGACTGCTTTTAATGATTTCTAACATACGAAGAAGAACTTAAAACTCAGAACTTAGAGTGGGTGTGGTAGAAGAATTATAGTATAAAATCCATATGTTTTAAAGTTGGTTATGCTATAGTAGGTTGGAAGAACTCAGGTATGTTTTGGGTTAGTCCAGTCCCTCAAACTATTTCTTTCAAATGTTTTCCTTTAACCAAATCTGAAACACATTTTGCCAAAACCTTTTTTCCCTTAATTTTTAAAGCCATGTGTATTTAAAGGGACATTTAATCCATATGTTTTGGCTCATTTACACTTAACTCATCAAGATATTGTTTTTAAGAGTTATTCAAGCTCTACAAAACCTGTTTTATAAGTCTTTTCTTCCGCAGTGCTAGGAAGTTGTGTTTTGCTGGAAACAAAAATTGAACCTACAAAATAATTAAGTTCGGATGAAAATTGAGAATGTACAAGATATTCAAGAGCCACTAACAGCTTAGAAAACTAAGTTATTTTGCAACTTTTTAGTTACTTCTTCTAAATACCAGTATGCTTTGGCTGAGATGCTAAATTTGATCATCTTTAAAATCTTTATTTCACAGTTAAATATCTGCATGCTTATTTCCCAAAACATCCTCTTTAGTGTAATGGATAAAAGCAAAGTGAAGGGATGGCTCTTGGGCACTTATTAGTCTAATATTTCTCAGGACGTTCAGAGTCAGAACATTCCTGGAGAGAACACACACACCAAAAAAATCCACACACATGTTGACAATGTCCCTGAAGAGTTGGGAGAGTGAGAAAGTCTTTCAAGATCAGCAAAGAACTAAAGTTATGATATTGTCTTAAGGAAGAGTTGAGCATCTCTGAAACAAGTTTTGTCCATTGAATCTCAATATCCAAAAAAAAGAACTGCCCTTTTGTAATCAAAAACATTTGTGTAACTCAAATTCATCCACATGTCTCAGAATTTCTTGAGCAACATTTCTGGAGTGAGTTGAGTTGTTGACATTCTGCTTTTCTTATCATGTTTGGATGTATACACAAATAAAAAATCTATTTAAATTAGAGAAGATGTGGACAAAAATTGGTAAGATTTATTTTTCATGGGAAAGCATAAAAATGTGTTGTCATTTGCTGAATATTGAATGATGTAAATAAAAACTTCCAAAATCTTAATAATCTGAACATAAAGTAAATTATTTTTTGAAAGACTGGGTTTTGATACAGGATATCATGTTTCATATAATTTTCATTGGGTGCATTGAGATTCATAAGGCAATTTTGTGTACTGTTCATTTCTTCCCTTTTAGGATGAATGTGCATTCTTTTCTGTCAACATTGCATCTGGAGAATATTTATCATTTTTACCATTGTGGATATTAGGTGTTGTAGTGTCTATAGTGTCTATAATGAAGCACCATCAGATATTTACCTTGAATTTTGAAAAATGTACTGTAATTTTGAGGCAAATAATTTATTTGAGAACAGATGTCTACGATCCTGAACTTTTTGAGGCCTCTGCAAACTACATAAAGGAACCTAGTTGACAAAATGTTTAACATCTTTTGGAGATAAAGAGAAATTCGATGATATGAGTCTTTTCTGAAAGATAGCATTAAAATGTTGGTTGATATAATATTTAATAATAATTTTCAACTTCTTTTTCTTTTACAATGAAACTACTTCACTGACTTGAATTTATAGCCAGTTTATTGTTTCTATAGTAAAGTTGTAGGGAAAATTATATACTTAGATGTATACATGTATAAATATTCTCAGTCTTTGGCTGTTGAATTTCACCTATAGAAATTTAAAAACTTTGATGAATCAGTTGTCATAAATATTAATTTACAACAACAATAAAGCATACTTGGCAGCAAGGCTAACTTTTATAGGTGTATATTTAGTGTACTTTTATTTTTTGATGTCATCCTTGAATTAGGTAATAATTCAGACTTTAAGATGAAGTTTGGGGGCTGGAGCGGTGGCTCAGTGGTTATGGCATTTGCCTGGCATGCGCCAGTATGCAAGTTCAAACCCCAGCACCATGTACAAAACAAAGTGTCTGAGGAATGAAAGTTACATGGAAAACTAAATTTAAAAAAATTGCTTCTCTCTCTTTCTCTCTCTCTGTCCCCTCTTTCTAAAAAATAAAAATAAAAAAGACAAAGTTTGAAGTTATTCAAATAATTGTAGACCAGGTTGAAGCTATTTATTGATTTTTTTTTTAGTTTTATTTAATAGTTTTTCATAGTAACAAAAATTCAGGCTATAAAAACAAATATAGATAAAGCTCCAATATCCTTTGATTTTTATTATCAGTTCTAATTAATTTTGAGAAGTAGCAGCAGCATTTAATTTTCTTTGCAGGTATTATAGTTTAAATATTAGGTGTTCCCCAAAAGCTCATGTGTGACAACAAACCCTTTAATATGTAAAACTATCATGAAAAATAAAATATTGCTTTTAAAAAAGCTCATGTATGAGATAATGCAAGAAAATTTAGAAGTGAAATGATTGGGTTATGAGAGCCTTAACTGAAGCGGGGCATTAACGGCATGACAGGGATTAGCTGCATAGTGACTGTAGGCAGGCAGGGTGTTGCTGGAGGAGGTGGGTCCTTGTGGTTGTGCCTTTAGAGTATACATCTGATGAGCTGAGCTTAGTCTGTCTCTCTGCTTCTTGGTGCCATGTTCCCAGCTGCTTCTCTCCACTACACACTTCTTCTTTTTTTTTTTTTTTTTTAGATATTTACATGTTTTTTTTTTAATTCGTTAAACATAGTTTTACAATTAGGAGGGATTCATCATCAAACAATCAAGAACAAAAGTATAATGACAGAACAAGCGAAGGCTGGTGCCAGTCCATGGTTTACCCCGCTTGGGTTCCCCATGGTTCCATATTTCCCCCTCCTTAAGCCCCAAGTTAATTAAACTTCTCCTGGAAGTTGGAGGTTCCCCTATGATTCGATTCCCCCATACTGCCTCCCTCTGTTCTCTTGATGTCCTTCCTATTCCCTCCCCCTTCCTTGCTCCGCTCCCTACATCCCCCAGGAACCTAGACAAGTTTCCCTAAGATTGTGTAAAAATTCATACACATTGAGATAATTGTTAGGTTAGCCATCTATCATACTTTTTCCTCTCATATTCTAGCTTCCACAAATGAGAGAAAACATTCGGCCCTTGAGTCTCTGAGTTCGGGATATTTCACTTAGCAAATTTTTTTCCATCTCCATCCATTTGACTGCAAATGCCATAATATCTTTTTCTCTGATAGCTGAGAAGTATTCCATTGTACATATGTACCAAAGTTTTTGTATCCACTCATTGAGTGAGGGGCATCTGGGTTGGTTCCATAGTCTAGCTATAGTAAATTGAGCTGCTATAAACACTGATGAAGCCACATCACTATAATATGCTGATTCTAACTCTTTTGGGAAAATACCCAGGTGTGGGATAGCTGGGTCATAAGGTAGTTCCATCCTTAATTTTTGGGGGATTCTCCACACTGCTTTCCAGAGTGGCTGAACCAGTTTGCAGTTCCACCAGCAGTGTGACAGTGTTCCTCTCTTCCCACAGCACCTCCAGCATCTGTTGATGTTAGAATTTTTCATTTTTGCCACTCTAACAGGAGTGAGGTGGTATCTCATTGAAGTTTTGATTTGCATTTCCCTTATAGCTAATGATGTAGAGCATTTTCTCATATATTTATGGGCTTTCTGGACTTCCACTGAAGAGAAGTTCCTTTTGAGTTCTTTAGCCCATTTATTGATTGGATTCTTTGTGAGTTTGGACTTTAATTTCTTTAGTTTCCTGTATATTCTGGATATTAGCCCTCTGTCGGAGGTGTAGCAGGCAAAGGTTTTCTCCCATTCTGTAGGTTCTCTCTTGATGCTCTTGACTAGATCTTTAGCTGTGCAGAAACTATTTAGTTTAATTGCATCCCCTTCATTTGTTCTTGACTTTACTACTTGAGCCATGGGAGTTTTGTTAAGGAAGGAGCTGCCTACTCCTATGTCTTGTAGTGTTGACCGTACCTCTTTTTCTAGTAAGCTTAAAGTTGTTGGTTTAATATCCAGATCTTTGACCCATTTTGATTTAATTTTTGTGCAGGATGAAAGATAAGGATCCAGCTTCAGTTGTCTACACATGGCTGTCCAATTTGTCCAACACTATTTATTGGACAGACTATCTTTCTTCCACACTATGCTTTTGCCCCCTTTATCAAATATTAAATAGTTAAGGATATGGGGGTTTGTCCCAGGATATTCTATTCTGTTCCACTGTTCTTCAGTTCTTTTTTGATACCAATTCCATGCTGTTTTTGCTCTGTAGTATAATTTCAGGTCAGGGATTGAGATACCCCGTATTTCTTCCTTCCTGTAGAGTAATGGTTTGGCTAGTCTGGGTCTCCTGTTATTTAATATGAACTTGAAAATTGCTTTTTCTATATCTGTGAAGAAAGCCATAGGTATCTTGATGGGGAGTGCATTAAATCTATATAGGGCTTTGGGTAGAATAGCCATTTTTATTATATTGATTCTGCCTAACCATGAGCATGGAATGTTTTTACATCTACTCAGGTCTTCTGTAATTTCTTTTCTTAGTGTTTGATAGTTTTCTTATTAGAGGTCCTTAATATCCTTTGTAAGGTTAATGCCCAAGTATTTCATTTTTTTGGAGAGATGGTGAATGGGAGATATTTCCTGATTTCTTCTTCTGCGGATTTGTTGCTGTGGAGTAAAGGAAAGCTAATGACTTACTGGAGTTGATCTTTTTTTTTTACTTTTAATTTTTTTTAATTTATTTTATTTTTGAAAAACCATACAAGTTTTTAACAATATAATATAAAATGTGTATAGTTTCTGGATTTTGGATTTATACCCAGGAGTGCCCCCCACCCCCAATTACCCACCCTTACCCTCCCTTCCCTTACCCACAATATCTCTAAAAAAGTATTAGGTTGTATAACATTACACATTATCTGGATCTAACACATGATAATAGAACAACTTCCTCAACGGCCAGGGTCTAGTTCCAGACTCCACAGTTGAGTGGAGACATTCGACCCTTGGTTTTCTGGGTTAAGCTGATTTTACTAAGCATAATTTCTTCCATAGCCATCCATTTACCTTCAAAGGCTGCAATATCATTGTTTCTAATTGCTGTGTAAAAGTCCATGGTATAAATGTACCACAGTGTTTTGATCCATTCATCCAGTGAGGGACATATGGTTGTTTCCATAATTTAGCTATTGTAAATTGAGCTGCTATGAACATAGATATTGCTGTGTCACTATAATGTGC
>PVKS010053967.1:0-10219 GCA_004027875.1 Aplodontia rufa
CATGTGGATTTTTTTAACTGTCAATATCATGCTTAAGTTATTTTTTAAAAGAAAATCGGAGATAGCTTATAGTAAAAAATCTTTAAATTAAAATCATTAAGATAGGAATAATAATAAAAGTTGTGTGTGTAAAGGTTTTTTGTTGTGCACCAAATGTCTGTGTCCATTCAAAATTCATGTTGAAATGAATTTTCTCTGAAGTGATGCTCAGGGGATGGGGCCTTTGGGAGGTAATGAACCCACAGGGGTGAGATCTTATGAATGGGACTAGTGTCCTTCCAAAAGAGATCCCAGTGAACTCTCCTGCCCTCTTCTTCTTCTTCTTCTTCTTCTTCTTCTTCTTCTTCTTCTTCTTCTTCTTCTTCTTCTTCTTCTTCTTCAGAGAGGGACAGTGGGCGGGGGAAGAATCAGTTTTATTTAGTTTTTCACGTGGCTTTCATTTCTCCAACACTTTATTGTGTACATGGTGCTGGGGTTTGAACTCACATCCTCACCCATGTCAGGTGCCGTACCGGATGAGCCACCGCTCCAGCCCCTCTTGCCCTCTTCTTGACATGTAAGAACATAGTAGTCAACTGCCTATGAACCAGCAAGCAGCTCCCCACCACTGCGGACACTGCATATTCCAGCCTCTGGAACAAAAAACTAATTGAACAAAATGAGTGTTTATTGTTGAAGCCACTCAGTCTAGGAATTCCATTATGAAAGTGTGAACTGAGTAAGGAAATTTTATACCTGAAAACCTAAACTAAAATCTAAATTTGACTCTGAGATTCCTAGTGGCTAGGATAAAATGAGAAATAGGATAAGTTTCCTATTGATTATGAAAACAGACTTCAGTTCCTTTTTTTTTTCTTTTTAAAGACAGAGAGGGGGAAGAGAGAGAGAAAGAAAGGGAGAGAAAGAGGGAGAATCAACTTTACTTATTTTTTTATTTTTTATTTTTTCATCTGAACTTTGTTTCTCGAACACTCATTTGTGTATGTGGTACTGGGGTTTGAACCTGGGTCCTTGTGCATACCAGGCAAGTGGTCCAACCACTGAGCCACTGCTCCAGCCCTGAGATCTAAATTCTTTCTTTTTTAAAGAGAGAATCAATTTTATTTAGTTTTTCATGTGGCCTTCATTGCTCTGACACTTTGTTGTGTGTGTGGTTCTGGGGTTCAAACCTAAATTCTTAATCACAGAATTTAAGTGTGAAGATCAAGATGGCATTTTGTTGGGAAAATCAACATTCCTGTTCAGTAAAAGGCGCCCCTCGCTCGCTCCTTCATGTGAGTACCATGTCATCAGAGGCAAAGGCACCTCGGCAGCCAAGCTTCTGCCAGCGAAAAGCCAATCGGCTTTGAAGCAAATGACTAATCAGAAAAGCAGGGAAGGCTTTAGGAGAGGAGAACGTGATTCCAGCATGCCTTCTGCTTCAGTGGCCCAAGAGTAGAACGCTGGTCCCAGTGGGTACTTCCAGAGAATTTGACCTCTCTGTGCAGGCATAGGCAGGAGGAGCCAATTAGGGAACATCTTGAGTTCTAGAGGCGTTATGCTGCGTCCCAGCATTTCTGGAGAGGTAGCCACATAAGTTGACTCAGATTCTTTCCTGCAACACCTTTCTAGAATGAAGGAAAGACAATAAAGTTTGGTATGATTCATTAAGAACATCTACTCACGTACCTTACAGTTTCTTAGGACTAGAAGGGAAAACTTCCACGTAACTTTCATTATTGTGCATGCGATCTAAATTTCCCGGATGTCAGCATGCAGTAGGTACAAAAGGAACTGTGCCATGGGGCCCACCTGCAGTCTTGGAGTTTCACATCCCCGGTCAGGTAGCAGCTAGTAATGAGCAGTGAAATGTATGGCGAGGTCACAAGTATTCTTTAAATTACTTTAAGGTCTTCTTTAAACTGCTTTCAAAGTGGGTGAGAAAGCAAAGGATGGTAGTTGATTTGTAGAAAATGAACAGAAGCAAAGGAACTAATTGGAAATTCATCAAGAGAAATGGATTAATGGGACTAACTCTTGACAAGGTCCATTGAGGTTGGTGTAAAGCTAGGAATTATGGCTATAGGTGGCTCCATTTTTCTGGGAAGGAAGATTCCTTAGTTGTGCTGGTGCGCGCACTAGGATAACTTCCAACCAGCTACTGAACCCAATGCCCACATTAACATGGGATTACTTGTAGATGAAGCCCCCCTAAATAGGATGGCCACCATGACAGTTCCAGAGAGGACCAACTAAGGTCAAAAACTCTACCGCCCAAGGTGAAGGAGGAGTTGAACCCCTGATTGGCACAGGTTGCTGAAGGAGGACCCCAGTTATCCTGGTAAACATCACAGTAATAAATCTGGAGACAGCATGGTCGTTCTCTGCTCAGAGATGGCCCACTTTCTCTTGAGAGTGCTCTCTGCTTGATCCTTACTTTGCTTTTACTTTATTTTTTTACCTCCCTTATGATAAAGTTCTCTTGCACAGTTTTTAGTGTCTGACTTTAAATTTTTCTTTTGTCAGAATGCAGCAACCAAGGTCTGGAGTTGCAGCTCCCCGCTTTCCTGTGACACCTGAGATTCCCCTGAAGACTCCTGGGACTCTTGTGGGTGTTTTGCAGTACTAACCAGACTGCTCCCAGTGAGCCTGCTGAGCAGTGCCTGGTGTGCTGGCATCTGCAAGCCCCTATGTTGCTTGGCCCCATGGCTATGGAACAAAGGTAAGAAGAGACAAGGCCAAGGCCATGAGAGCCTGTCCCTGGGTTGCACAGGGCAGAGTTTCCGTTGATGAAATGGCAATCACCTGCTCTGATATTTGTTCCATTACCTTACACATGTCACCTTGGAGCTCGTTGTTTTAATTTCCTCTGCTAAAAATGGCAAGAATTCTTACATCTCGCAAAGATATAGTGGGAACTGGCTGTTTAATGATTGGATGATATTTTGAAAGCATCAAGTATAAGATAAGTTCCAGGTCAGGAAACCAGAGATTTGTGGCTTCCCTGATGAGGCATTTGGATGTGCCTGTCTCTTTTTCTTTTTACTTTAGACATCAAAAGGAAATAAATTTTTAAATATCTGTCTAATATTGAGACGGGGGTGGGGAGAGAGAGAGCTCACACAATCTTAAATCCCTCAAATCAATAAAATGCTTCTAAGCCTGCAACTAAGTTGTTGCATAGATAGGTGAGTACCAGGTCATAGGGTGACGAATTCTTGACAAATCCTATGTTCCTTGAAGCTATGTAATGAAAGGCATTAGGACTATAAGTATGGATACATCTCCATTCGTACAGTCTGAGACCATATCAGAGACACATCATGGGTTGAATTGGTCTCCCCAAATTCATATGTCAAATTGTAACTCTCAGAACCTCAGAATGTGACCTTATTTGGAAATGGGATCATTGCAGATGTAATCAGTGAAGATGAGATCACTTTGGGATAGTGACCTCATCCACTACTACTGGTGTCCTTAACAGGAGGGGAAACTTGGACTCAGACACACCCTCAGGGGACCATGTGCAGATGAAGGCAGAGACCAGGTGATGCAGCTACAACTAAGGAACACTTGAGACCACCTGCAAAGTGTCACATACAGGGGAGGTGGTGGGGTAGATCCTCTCTCACAGCCTTTGGAAAGAATTCACTGCTGACGCCAGGATCTCAGACTTATAATGCCCCAAACCAAGAGACAGTGCATCCTAATGCTAAGCCCTCCAGTGGACAGCTCTTTGCTGTGGTAGCCCTAGGAAACTAACAGTGTGCTACACCCAATTGCTTTATGGTAAAGGGTCACTGGAGAAGAAGGGATTGAAGGCAATTGACTTCAACACTTTTTTTTTTTTACTTATTTAGAAATGCTTTTGGATTAATATGTGATTTTCTTAAAATAGAAATGTTTTCCTAAAAGGCTATGGTCATCCATTATTTATGACTGATGTGATGCCGTATTTTCAGAGATGACCACACTAGCTCTCATCCTACATTGACCTTCTAGAAACTTGTCATTTCTCTATTCAGAAGTAATGTCTAATTTTCCCTCCCTTTGAAAGTTGGTGGGCTGTGACTCACATGTAATCAAAAGAGCATTGTAGAAGTGATGCTACATTTCTAAGGTTGGGTCATAAAAGGTGACGCAGCCACTGTCTTGGGAGTGGAGTGCCTGCCCCAGAGCATGGTGACTTGAAGTCACCGTGTTGTGAGGATGCTCAAACAAACTCTTACGGAGAAACCATGTGAAAAGAAGGATCTTAGAGACTGTGAGGAGAGAAATGCCCAGAGAGGCTGCTGGGACTCCAGCCTCTATGCTATTGTGGCTCCAGCTTCATTGGACCCCAAGCCAAAATTTCCCCATGAAGTTCTCTCTGAATTCCTGATCCACAGAAACCAGGAGAGGCACTGAAATGACTGTTGCTCACTTAAATCACTAGGTTTTAGGGTGATTGATTAGGTAGTGATGGATAATGGACATGCCTTAATGCATTACTCTGATAATCACATTTCTTGACTTTTAAATCAATTGTTTCAGAATTTCATTTTCTTTAGGAAAGGGTGGGAAGCACAGGAGAAAGATTGATGTGGTAACTAGAAACATCTACTCAGTAGATTTTCCCAGAGTTTTGTAGGTAATTTTGTGAGCCACTGAAAGCAGTCAGCCTTGCTCTTTGGCATTCTGCCCGCTTGCTTGTTGATTTCGAATGTAAATGTCAAGGAGGTACCTTAGGTGTTGAAATCACTAACCACATTAATGATTATGTAAATCAGTAAATTTACATAGAGTGCAGAGTCCCTTTTTTCTCTCCATTTCTAATTATTCTAATTATGCAAAATTGGGTCTTCAACTGCCAAGGACTCGATCAAGTTCATTATCACTGGTGCCAGAGTCTTGCATGTTGATTTTCCAGCTTTTGCAGACCTCTATTTTCAATCAGAATCTGGCACTAATTCTAATGATTCTTGCTTCGTTTGTGATGGGGTGGGAGGGCCAGGATAGTAAAGGTGTTGACACATGGAATAATCCCCCCTTGGCATACAGTTCTTATCCCACTCTGCTCAATTATGAAGGAACATTCCCCAGTCATTTCCTCCCAGTCAGAGAAGCCTGGATGCCTTTGACGCCTCGGGTTCCAGTTATTCCCTATCTGCCTGCAGCTTGTTTTCTATGGTGTCTTTGATTAGGGCTCCTTTCTATCAGGGCATTTGAATTAATAATCCCTTTTCCTCTCCTTTGTTAATGGAGTTCTTGCCTGCTGCTTCTGGTCTCCAAGACAGCTCCCCTCATTTACTGCCTGGAATTAAGATGCCTGTGAAATCCACCCTTGCACTGCAAATGCCTTGCAAGGGAGACCTTAGAAAACAGTGACTTCTTTTCCTTTTTGAACCATGAAAGAGTAGTTACTGGAAAACAGTCATTCAGAACATGGCTGTTTAGTTAGAATCTCTGTAGACAATAGCTAAGGGACAACAAAGAAGCTGAAAAGAGAAAGCATCGTGCTCCCTTCCTTGTGACTCTCAAAGGGTGGCTGCTAAGAGTGACTTCTGGAAGCAGACAATCACAGGGCTAGGAGAGCGCTTACTCCATCCTTCTGCATTAGCTAGGACCTGCAAGGCTTTCCAAAGTGGTCCAGAATCTTCAAGTGCTGTCCTGATACCTCCACTTGGAAGAGTCAAAGTACATTAAAGGGAGGAGACATTTACGCCTTCAAACAGGGACAGAAAGATGATTTTTGTCACCCAGTCCTTCACTTTTTTCCTGAACATTCTTTGGATGCATGTCAACTCTGGTCCTCAAACACACCGTGTAAGATTGCTATCTTTATCTCCGTTTCACACTACATGAAACTAAGGCTCAAAGAAGCTGTAAGAAGTGAGAGAGCTAGGAAAGAATGGTCAATCATCCTGGTGCGGCCTGGACCGAGGGGTTCTCTGGGATATGGGATTTGCAGTTCTAAAATCAGGACAGTTCTGGAAAACCAGGAAGATGGTCATTCCAGGGTTGAACCAAGTCCATACTGTCTCCAAAGAGACTCCTCTGAAACCTGACACCACCCTAAATTGTTCTCAGCCTAAGATTTGGCTCGAAGACAGCACCATGAAAAAAGGCAGAGTCCGTTTCCCTCTGAGTCAGAGGACCAAGTTAGGTGTGTCAACCCAGGACACCGGGTCCTCATGCAGGTTACTCAGAACCCACTGGAAAGTCTAGTCGGGGAGCTGACTCTCTAGAGAGGTAAAAGCTAGATGCAGGAGCGTGCGCCACCGTTCATGTCATAGGACACATCAGAAGATGTTCTGGAAGCAGCCCTAAATCATCATGAGCAGCCCTGCCAGGGCCTGGCTGCAGAAACCTCAGAGATGGCCATGGAGGAGGCAGGGTTTTACTACAATGCCCAGGCCAGAACTGTACCTAATTAGTTAACAAAATCTGACCGCAGAAATCAGAACCTGTAGACATTTTCAAGGATGACTTAACATAACTTGGTCCTTGCTTCCTTCTTTCCTTCCTTTCTCCCTTCCTGCATCCCTTCACCTCTTCTCCACCCACAGGGGCTTCTGTTTTAGGATTTCTGCCTGGACTAGCAGGGAAAGCCAGGCACTGATTAAACCCATGCTGGAGGGATGAAGCTGGAGCTTGGCTGGTCATCCCCTACACACACGCACACACACAATGCCACAACTACTGGGTCTGGGAGGTCTGGGGTGATGCACGGGAGGGCCAGGCTAATGGGGAGAGAGCAGGAGGCTTGGGATGGGCTGCTTCCCCCATGGTATGGACGGGGAGCATACAGCAGGTGGTAGTGCCCAGATGTGACTGTGACTTTCTCCCTCATCCCTGAGTCTGGGAGCAATCCTCCGCTGGGTGGCAGCTCTGGGGCCTCCTCCCTATTCACCTGCCCTTGACATGCTTCTCTTGGAGGACAGGAGGTTAAAACAGAAAGCATCTCAGAGAAAGCATCTGTTTGCCTTCCTCCTTACATAGAGGAGGGGATCAAGGGTGAAAAGTTGTGTGCTTCTCAGTGATATCGTGCCTCTCCACCTTGGTGCCTCTTGGGTAGAGAAGGAGGAAGAAAAGGGTCATGGCTTCTAATCAAACTCTCCTCTGCCAGTGGAGCACATGTGTAATGCCAGAGACTCTGGAGGCGGAGGCAGGAGGCTCCCAAGTTAGAGGCCAACCTCAGTAACTTAGCAAAACCCTGTCTCAAAATAAATACAAAAAGGACTAGAGATGTAGCCCAGTGGTAGAGTGTCCCTGGGTTGGACCCCCAGTATATAAATAAATAAAAATTTAAAATCATCTCTTCTCCCTCCTGCTGCTCCACGATTTTAGATTGAATACTTAAAAAAGAAAAAAAAGTTTCATACTAGGGATTAAACCCAGAGATGCTGACCTATATCCCCAGTCCCTTTTATTTTGAGACAGGGTCTCCGTAAGTTACTGAGGGTCTCCTCAAATTGCCAAGGCTGGCTTCAACCTTGCGTTCCTCCTGCCTTAACCAGCCACTAGTCACTGGGGTTGCAGTGTGTGGCACCGTGCCTGACTGGCCTAAATAGTTTTCAACCCTTTCTTTCTCTATTGTGTCAACATGTAGCTATTTAGTTTTTGCCTTTTCTTTCTCTCACCCTCCTATTTTTGCTTGTGTGGTCCTCCTTTCCCTTTCCTCCCTGTGGCCAAGTAAAATCCTTAGGGGAAGTCAAGTGTCTTCCATGGCACTTGGGGCCTGGGGCTTGGTGAGATACCTTGGAAGTCACTGTAAAGCTGTACAGTGCAGGGCTTAGGAGTGCAGACCAGGGACCAGAGGGACCAGGTGTGAAGTCCTGGCAGGCAAGCCTTTTTCTAAACATTCTGCTTTTCTTCTCCCCAAAGTACAGGGCCCATCCCTGACAGGTCAGTAGTGGGTGTGGGGACTCCTCCTGTGTTAGGGGATTACGGCGGGTGGGTGGCTCAACCCGCAGCATCCTCCCATCAGTCATTCCCAAGGGGGTGGCTTCCTAGGCGAGCTCGCCACCACCCATCTTCAGAATGTTGAAAATGTCACGGTGCTGCTTCTCTTCAGCTCCTGTCAGCAGCCGCGAAGCCCTGGTGCTAGGACAGGAGCCGCACATTCGTGGGCGAAGAGAGAGGTCTCCTCCCTCCTTGCTCCACAGATGGGTAATGCCCCATCCTGGTTCTCAAGGCCTGCACCTCTTCCAACCAATCACATGAATGTGATGACAAGGGCCCGGGATCTGCTCATTCATTAGACCTGGACGAGGAATTCAAAGAAACTCTGGTTCTTAGGTAGAAAAGTGAACCCAACTAGGGTGGCCCCAGATGGGACAGCCCTGCGCAGGTGCCGTCTGTAATGCCCAGTCTATCCACCAGGCATCAACTGACTGGGGCTCCAGGAGGACAAAGTGGGTTAGGAGAGATGATGGAATCCAGCTTTGAATAAAGCCTATACGTTCCCGGAAAGGACGACTGCATCATTACCATGTCCACAACAAACTACCAAGAATACAGAGTGTAATTATGGTACAGCTATCACTGCCCCCTCACCAGCCAGCGTGAGAACTCCTTGCCAGGAGAGCCAGAGCGCACCTAGCAGTGGGTGGGCATTCTCTTCTTTGTCCCAGTTCTCTGTCGCCCACAACTCCCCTTGTCCTTTCTCTACTCCTCCAGTTCCAGCCAGGTTAGGCCAGGAAGGGCCCTAAGCAAGCTCGAGCTTCCACCCTTCTGCAGATTTCTTAGTCTCTGCGTCTGCAAGTTATCATATCCTGGGGGCAGAATTCTGGCCTGGATGCTTCTGTCCTCTGGCTGTGCCTCTTCCTCATTTGCTTCCCTACAGCTCAAGGTTTGGTCCTTGGGAAGTTTATACTCTTTACTGTAAAATGTAGTTTTCTGTCCCCCAAGGAATGGCTTCTCTCTCTCTCTCTCCCTCTCTCTCTCTCTTTTAAAGGTGGAGGGGTGGGGGGAGAGAATCAATTTTATTTATTTTTTCATCTGGGTTTCATTTTTCCAACACTTTGCTGTGCATGCGGTGCTGGGGTTCGAAGCGGGTCCTTGTACATGCCAGGTAAGTGCTCTACCCCTGGGCCACCGCTCCGGCCTCTGGCTTCTCTTTCTTTGCAGCATTGTTGGTTGTACGTGCTCCCTATTGTAAATTAGCCTCCTGGGCCTCACTGATCTGTGTTTTTGGTAGGTAGGAAGAGATTAGCTACTCCCACTAACTAGTTATCACTGCCTCCTGTGTGGCTCTAACCAATGTCCCTGTTTGCTGCAGCAACAGGGGTATTATGTTTTATTAATTTTCTGTGGGCTCCACAAAGATGACTAAGGTTGGGCACATGTTGTGTTCGAGACATTACTGCTAAGTGCTTTCCATGTATTATCATTAATCCTTATAACATGCCTCTGAGGAAAAACATTACTCCCATTCTACGCATGAGGAGACTGAGGCTGAGAGAAGTTATATAAGTTGCCCTGGATCACATAGGTGGTAAACCCAAGAGGGGGGACTTGAGTGCAGATCTGTAGGATTCAAATGCCCACACTCTTTCCTTTCCACCCCTCTTCTAGTCACTCAGCAAACATGTATAGGTCAAGCACCTGCCGTTTCCCAGTGCAGCCTAATAACTAGCTTATCTCATCCTTTCTCCTATTTCTCTTGATCTTTGACCATGGAGAAAAGAATTCCTAAGGCCCGCAGCAAGCAAAAAGTCGAGAACAGCAAATAGAAGGAAAAGGATGGACTATCTGCAGGTATTCATTTCAAGTTTTTTGACCAGCAGGAGGAAAAGAAATGTGAGAAAGGTGTCTCTAGTCGACATATCTCAGGCAGTGGCTGGGCCTCTCAGGCAGAGACAGGTGCAAGCATGTGGATTATGAAATCCCACTGAAATATAATAGGCAAGAAGAGGAGTGGGAAAAATGAGTCTCAAACCATTAACAACTGTGTTGCTATCTTATTTTAAATAATTATTTGCCATATTGGAACCAATCTTTCTAAGAAATAATTTAGTCCAGTTCTCAGCCAGGAGATGTAAGTGAAAGTCTTCACATGGCTTTTGGAAAGATTTTCAACTTTATTTTATTTTTAAAGAGAGAGGGACAGTGAGAGAGACAGAGAAAGAGAGAAACAACTTTATTTAGTTTTTCACATGGCCTTCATTGCTCCAACACTTAGCTGCGTATGTGGTGCTGGGGTTTGAACCCGGGTCCTCGTGCTTGCCAGGCAAGCACCGAAACCGCTGAGCCACCG
>PVKS010053968.1:0-10223 GCA_004027875.1 Aplodontia rufa
TCTCATTTATACTATACAAGCTCAGTCCTTCATTTATTTCCACAATTGATTGCCTCACAAAGCTCACTTTAATGTTGGTATTTACCTATCAAAATATAAATTAAAGATTTTAGCCATTAGGATTCAGATGCCTACTTAGTTGATATACAGCCCTGGTGACAATTACTTTCTTTTGTTGAGCTTCTACTAAAACATTGAAGTGTAATTTGTTTTTGACAGAAATGCAAGTTGCTACAGAAATTAATCATTTATTGGTTTGAAAAAGAGATGCTTTTCTGAAGGTTTCTAACCTTGCAGTGAAAAAGTTCAAAGGATAGTTCAGTGAGAATAACTTAATCTGAACCTCATATTTGCTTTTTGCTGACATATTTTGTAGTATGATTTTGCTTAGTTGAAGGGAAGTACTTACCAGGATGTTGTTGTTGTGGTAGCATTATGAATTATGCCATCTTAGATCTCTTACTGTGTGCTAATAGCCTTTTCAACTTTTATTATCACATTCTACTCTTGATATTTATTCCTTTTTTAAAACCCTACAAATTTGCAGGCTAATAATTCTGGTGAAAATTTGCCTGATGAGAAACAATGAAAGTTAAATCTCTTATTTCAAACAACTGAAGTCACATATTCTGTGAGCTGAAAGGTGTTAGACTCTGGTATGGAGAGTGTAATGTCACTGGTTTCGTTATGCCAGAATGTTGATCAGGCTAATTATCTAAGCATATTCTGATTCTCTGGCATGTTACAGCTGTGACTTTCCCTTTGTCCCTGAAATAACTTATCTTCCACACTGCATATGCATGAAAGAATGTTTTCTGATATTAGTACATCACTTATGAATTTCATTCCATGTTAAAATGATAGTTCCTTAAATATACATTAAGATACCTCTGGTTGTTTATCTGTTTGGATAAAATCACACCAATCATTAATTTGTAAAATATTTTATATCAGCCATATGAAAATAATACCCAGAGCAGCTAAAGCTGTTTTTAGATTTTTCCTAAAAATAGATTTTTCCACCATAACTTTCCCATTTAGAAATCTATTATTATATCCTTTTATATTGTTTTTCCTTTCTTAGATAAGGATGGATATTCCTGATACGGTACTTTAATTTTTATTTTTATGCCACTGGTTACTAATAACAGTTGTACCCACCTAAAATGCTGAGTAGTTCAGATGTCATATGACAGGAGCCGAATTTCATCTGACTGGGCTTTTCTAGATAATTGATCTTTATTACTTTCAAAAGAAAATGCTCACCCTCTTGAAAAGTTATGTGCCATGTACCTATTACAGTATTTTTGTTTCATTTGAACCCAAAGGAAGCCATCTGTGCCACAGGCTCAATTCTTCATGCAGGGCTGATATTGGTGAAAGAATTCTAACTGCTGTGGCAAGTTGATTTCTCTCGCAGTAGCTTCTTATATGAACATTTAGTGCAAGGGAGACATTGAAGTCTGCAATATGTTTGTGACATAGAAAGATCAAAACTGACCTGAGTAGAGAAAACTGGTGTGACCATCATCAGCATATATTGGTCAGGGTTGATTTGGGGGGAGGCCTCTTCCTGGATTTTAGGTGGTCATGACCTCTTCCCTTTGCAGGTAGCAAAGAGAGAGTCATCTTTAGTGGCTGTTCCTCTTCTAATGAGGCACTAGTCCCATATAATTTGGGCCTAACCTCTATGACCTCATTTAACCTAATTACCTCCCTGAAGGACTTGTCTTCTAAACAAACACATTGGTGATTAGGGCTTTAAGTTATAAATTTTAGGGAACATCAAATTCAGTCCATAGCACACTACTAATACATTGTGTGCACATAATATGTGCCAAATACTCATTTACAATCCATTTTACAAATGAGGGAACTGAGGACCCAAGAGATTAAGTGTTGCCTAGGATCACAGAGTAAAGAAAAAGGGTCAGAGTTGGGACTGAAACTGAGGCAGTTTGGCTTCAGAGCATCTATTCTTACCTAGTAGCTAATTTGCTTTTAAAATAGTAGTAGCATATTTAAAGCTTTCTCTTCTTAAATTTACTTAGAATATAATCTTACATAAATTTATTTATTTATTTTTTTACTTTTTGGGACACAGTATAAAAAATTGAATTCTAAATTTTTTTCTTGGTGATTCACTTTTTACATATTATGATAGGAGCACAGACTCTGGAGTCTGAGTTTATGAGTCCAAAAAATGTCTTTTTCTGGAAAATAGGGATAATTGAATCCATTATCTAGTAGGGATATTGTGATAATGAAAGGAGAGAGCACATATAAAGAGCTCAAGCACACTCAGTGAACAAGTGGTTGCTGAAGACAGCAGAAATGGATGAGCTCAGGTGGAAGTTATTTTTCCCTACCTGTTTTAAGGGAAAGTGTGCCATATGGAAAGTGCTTTTTTGTACATCTTACATGCTTCTTAACTACTAGCAACACAGTATGTCTTCATAGAATTTAAGTACTCTGGCAAACTTGCAACAGGCAAATCTTTACAAATTTATTTTTTCTTTCTTTAAATGATTTTGTAGATATCAGGGGAGTGTTTCTGGTTGCTACTTTTGTTTTATATCTGTAGGTTATAAAATTTTTATAAAATCAGAAATTCTTTGTAAGCTGCATGCTTAAAGGACCACTTTTGCCTTTCTGGATAAGAATAGTATACAAAATACATAAAATATAGATGCCTTCAGTGTCCACTCAACCACACATGATACCCAGCTGGGGGACTCCTTTTGTTTCTGGTTGCATCTTGCTTTTGCATTCATGTCCTCAGATTCTACTATGGTGTGAACAGAGCCCTGACCACACCTCAACTCTTGTCCTTCCCATCTTTCTCCCAGTTTCATCTTTTACTTGATTCTGTTGCTGTTTCTTATGGCAGGCACTGATACAACGAGGTGAGAACTGGAGGGGAAAAAAGGCTGAGAAGAGGAGCAAGCCAGAACGGGTCCCTTTTACTCCCAGCCTTGTTCTTTTGGGCCCGTTAGCATCAATAAAAGTAGGAAACTCTTCTTGACCATCCATTTGTTCTGCTAGTAGAAATGTAATTCTATAAACCTTTAATATTTTCTATGCCAGAATTTGGGGTTGGTTCTGGGTTCACAGCTCAGTGTGGGGAATAGCATGCAAACATTTATACAACATGTTAAATATCAGGGATGAAGGAGCTAATTCTACACTGGGGCTTTGGGAACTATCAATAAGAAGCGAAATCATATGGTTTTGGTCCTGAAGATTGAGCCAAGTTCAGTATAGCTAAAACAGGTTTAGTTACATAATGGGGTAAATAGGCATTCATTGGGCAGTTAGGGAACCACACAAATTGATAGGGGGTAATTGTTTCTGTTTTAGGCAACTCATTTACAAATATAACTTTGGTATCCAACTCATTTATACTTTGATTTAATATGAATATTTTTGTAATGACTTACGTATTACTCATCCTTCATTGAAGGTGAAAGTTTTGGTTAATTTGGCACTTAGATTTTTCAGCAGTGGTTAAAACCTTTGATTCATACTGCTCCATTAGCATTCCTCCTCAGTGTTCACTTTGACCAATAATGTGTGTATTTTCAGGACTTAGATTAATGGTTCAGTCCATGGCTGTGAAAAGATCTATGCTATGGAGCTTAAATGATAAACTCTTAACCTGACCACAAAGCAAACAGTCAAGTACAGCAACCATAAAACTCTAAAGAAGTAATAGTGATACTATATGAAATAAGTCACAAAATAAATACACTGAAAGAATATGTTCCCAAACTTGGAACGTCTGATCATGCTTTATTTACTGATCTTACCAAAATTATATTTTTAAAAGCTTCATCAGTTTCTACTGATATATTTCCATTAATCCATGATAAAATCCTTTACATTTGATAACACTTGATCCATCACTGGAGCTTTTCTCTAACCTCTACTTTTCCCTAGGAATTGTAAAAAATGCCTTGTTCTCCATGGAATCTGGCCCCTCTTTATCTCTCCAACATACTTTTCCTTAGCTTCTCCCTGGAATGCTAGATTTCCCCCATATTGAATTAAGTGCTAGCAGTTTCTTGGATGGTTGATCTTTGTCAGGATCTCGTTCCTCTCTTCTGTCTTACTTTCCTGACGCACAATTTGGCAGTTCTTCTACTTTGAGGACTCAGTTCAGAAGCCATATCTCCTTGGCCATCCTTCCTTGACATGATATGTCAAGGCTAGTTTCTTCAATGCCCTACCAAATCTATAAAAAATACTTGCCTTTCTCAGAACCCTTATCACAAAGAGTTATGCAAGTTAGTCCTTTATCTAGACTATCAAGCTGCTTTTTCTCTATTATTTTATCCCAAGCATTTTTTAGCCCACTGCCTGACATGCAGGAGGCACTCAGTAAATATGGGGTTATTGAACAAATTGTTAACTTTCATTTATTTTTACTTCATCCCTTTTCAAACTGCTTTAAGAATTGAACTGAGAGCCAGAGTCTTTGTTGGGTACTATTAATATATTAAAACATCTACTGTGTGTGGAACCCGCAGGTTTCTACTTTACTGATTTTGGACATCACATAAATCATGTGAGGAGCCGGTGGTTCAAGTGACAATAGGAACTGGTCCATGGACACAGACACAGCCGCCTGAATCTATAGGATCATACATTCAGGATATTGAAGGGATATTTTTTATGTAGAATTAATTTCCTATTCCTTGAGTTCCTTTACTTGGGATTCTGTAAAACGGCTCCCAGTCTGACTTCCTTGTGGTAAGATGCTTTGACTTTGCCTTCTGTTTGTTTGCTTTGGTTCCTTACTGTGAGTTACTGGAGTCCAGAGCTCAGAGACCTGCTTGCGCTTCAGCCTCAACACAGTGGCCTGAATTTACTGCTACCTCCTCAGATGGTCAAAAGGCAAACATCTGAAAAATGACTGCATTGCAGGGCAACAGAGGAGTTCACTGGAACTTAGTCTGGCTAATCAGTTTTTTGTTCTATTTTCCCTGTCTGTATTGCTCTGGACTCCTTCAGACTTTATGAAGAATATAACTTTTTTAACTTAAAAATTATCTACATTGATTTTCTTTAGCAAGCAAATAACAAACCACTACATCTAAAAAAGAGTTATTTCAGAGATGGTATATGACAGTCCCACCAATGCAACGAGAAGCTATATTCATCATAATATAGAGACTCTGAGCATCAAATACTGTGAAAATTGCAAGCATTTTGCTCCATTCTCACTGTAATAAAGACAAAAATATCAATAAAACTAAAAACCATTTGCCAGCCATACACTCTGAAATGATTGTGACTTAGAGAACTGCTTAGATCTCTGGGCACATATGATGTCAGTGTTTTATTTCTTTAGAGTCTCGATCAACTAAACATACTTATGTTTCTTGTTTGTTAACATAGCTTTTTGCATCGTTTCGTCAGAGTTAAAAGAGGAATTTCATTTTTATGGCAGCCTAGGAGTGCTCAACACATCTTTTTGAATGCCTGTTATGTGTTCTTTAGGAACTGCTCATCTCAGAGTGCTCCTGTTCCTCACCCTTAGGAATCACTTCACCTGGGGGAGACTGATTTGCTGCCTTGAGGCTGCCTTAGAGTTTACCCACAAAAGCACCTGATATTTTACTTTGTATTATACCTCCTCCTTGGAGACCCCCAACTTTTGTCAATTTCCTATGTGTTTGAGAAAAAATGTTATCCCTGAATGCCATTAGATGTAGAGGCAGGGATGTTAGGAGGAGCTATGGCTTTCACCCAGTTGTGGTTTTACACTTGTGACATACACAGTCTCAGCACCATGGACATCAGAGGTGGCAAGACTGAAAGGAAACTTTGATTCCTTACTGAGTTTTCTCTAGAAGCATGATTATCCTTAGCACATGTATGCTAGCAATATTCGAGTGACAGTAGACCTTGTCCCTTGACCACACAAGAGGAATTTTTCTGGTTTCTTATTTTTAGTGTAACCAGTTCATAGTCAGGTGTTAGGACTTTGGACCATCAATTTATTTTTAATTGGTAAAAATGATTATTTTGAAACTACATTTATAGGTCATCAGTTGTATTGAAAGGAAAAGAACTTTGGGGTGGCCCCTCAACAACAATATTTATGGATAGGGTTGAATACATGGAGAGTATACATGGATAGTGTTCCACTCTATCTCGGCTGGGTGGAAGCCACTCCTCAGCTGGTCGCTGTCTTGGCAGAGTGCAAACATTGAACTGGGCTTGTCAGAGATCTTCAGGACTGAGCTCCTTGTGACATCATGACCATCATCTCCACAGTATCTGGTCTAGATTAGATGCTTAATCCTTGTTTTATGAGTAAATCTGATCTTAAAATGATTCCTGAATGATGTATATCGACTCATCTAGCAGTCATTGTCACTTATTCAAGTTATACTATGAGAATATCACATATCCAGCTGAACATCTGCTAGCATTTTACTAGGTGGACTTAGACAAGAGAGCACACACATTAATGGACCTTGTTACGTAGAAGAGGTGAGCATCCTGATCAGAGAAGGTATCTGATATAAGCTGACACTTGGGAAGAAAATAACTGCCATCCTCCAGTCTGACCACCTACTTGAACAGAATCAGTAGGATAGAGTCTTCCTCAACAGCTTTGCATCAATATGTCAGAGGGACTGTTGAATTCCCATGCAATAAATTCGAGTTCATATTGTACACAGGTAATGACAGGCTATGTGATTCTTAAAACCTGACCAAAATTTATTTAAAGGTATTATAAGCTACTCAGGTACTGATGATTTCTTTCTTCTTTTGTAACAGATATTTCTATTTTAAATTTAATTTTTAAACGAATAATAACATAAAAGTGTATGTAATTATGGAGTGCCAAATGATGTTGCAATACATATATACATTGTGTAATGATTATATCAGGGTAAATTATCTATCTCCTAATACATTAGAACAAACACGCATAATGGCTTTTAGATGTCCCCTCATTTTTGTTAGTAAGATTTCTTCAAGGTATAAAGATGTGTGAACACCCAGCAAGGAATCTTTGGTCTAGCTCCAGATGTTCCATTAATTAGCACAGATCCAGGATGAACCACTTAAAGGTTCCATGCACTAATTTTATCACCTTAAAGGATTGAGGTAAGTTGGACTTAAAAATAGGAAAACTCAAAATGTATAAATTATAATGGAATTTGAAGGAATAGCAGACTGATTATAGATATTTTGCAAATATAGAGAACATAATATATTTGAAAGAATTTTGTGTAGTATTTTTATATGGTATTGTAGGAATTGTATGTGATTGAGGTAGAGCATTTCTTCTATTGTACCTTATACATTAAAATATTAATTTTAAAATTTTAGACAGAGTTCTGCTTATTATCATTTGATTTTTATCACTTTAATCTGTTAAAAGTTGTAGCATTCTGTTGTTAAATGTAATATATTTTTAAAGCAGGTGTTTCAATCTGCTTTTATGCTGCTGTGACTAAAAGACCAGATGAGAAAAATATTAGGAGGAAAAGTTTATTTGGGAGCTCACAGTTTCAGAGGGCTTAGTCCATAGAAGGCCAGCTCCATTCCTTAGGGATTGAGGTGAGGCAGAACATCATGGTGGACGGCATGGCTGCAAGGAGTGGAGACAAGCAGCTCAAGGTACTGCCAGGAAGCAGAAGAGAAACTCCATGCCAGATACAAACTGTGTTCCCCAAATGTGTGTCCCCAACAACCCATCTCCTCCAGCCACACCCTACAAGCCTACAGTTGTTTACCAGATTAAGTTAAGTGTGTCCTAAACAAATGATTGTCTCACAGGAGCTTTTGGGGGACACATTTCATCCAAACCTCAACAGTACGTGAAAAGTTTTTATTTTGAGATGAAGTATTAATGTTAGAAATAAAAATTGAAGGTAGAACAATTATAATGGCAACTTCTGTGTTGCAAAAATTAAATGTTTCATATTTATGTTAAATTTAAGTTTCTTAGAAGTAGTAAAAGATCTACACGTCACATATAAAACAACCCAATCACTTAAGAAAGTGATGTCATAAAAGCTTGATTTTAATTCTGTAATGAAGCAGAAACTACCAGGAAATCCATAAAACAGAATCCTCCAGTTTTTACATATATAAATTAATAGCTTAACTTTTAGATAAAATACCTTCCTAAAGAGATTCTAATTATTCTTGAAATTTTAAGTGTTCTACATTACTATTGTCACTTTTAGTTGGGGGCGGGGGCTCCATTGCCAAGAAACTTATGGCCTCTTCTGGTCCTTTCAACTTGGTGAAGGCAAATATTCAGTTTACTCATATTCTTGAAAATTAGCAAATTAGTAGAACGTTTGAACCTCTTGAGTTATAAATTTCTGCTCACTCGCATATCCACATGGTTGGTTGCAGCTCAAAATATGTTCAGGGATGGTGCTATTCTGAAACTTTCCATAGGGTCTTGGAGGCCTGGAGTTCTGTCTTACACACATCGTCAAGAGGGTTTATTTTAGTGTCTCTTACTTAACCTGTTCATCCTATCATCTTATATATAGGGCACTTATAAAAACTTAAATTGAAGAAATTTATAGGTGTTCTATACATAGGATGGTGAGATTGCTGATTTTTGACAAACCAGTCAACTCTTTGAGTCATTAAATAAAAATAACCACGGGGAATTATTTCATTTGCAGTCAAGGTTCAGAGAAGAGGTAAGGACCTGTTGGGTTGAGAAGTCCTCTTCATACTGAGGTTTGCATTCTGTTACCAGTAATTAAATAGGTTTTTCCAATATGGAACTGATACCACCTGTTTTCAAAGCATTATCTAAGAATCTGTCAGTTTAAATACTCTGTTGATGAAGCATCCTCTGAACAAACTGGTCAGTAAAGCAGAAAATGGGACTTCCTACAACTAGGGCCTTAGGTTGTTGTTTTGATTTCTTACTTAGTATTTGTCAGTGTCTTGAAGGGTTTAGAAAATGGAAAAGCCTGTCCTTAGCATTCAAGACCTATTCTTATAATATAGAAGAAAATATCCTTCCAAAGGAAAATAGGAATTGGAGCAAATGCAAAGGTTCTTCCATAGTTATGCAATGTGGCTGTAAGTGGTGGTTGTCCTGGACATTGAGTACTGCAAAAAATGAAACTTTATATTTGCACTTTGATTAGAGTGAAAATCATAGCATTTCACTCTAGACTTATTTAGGCCTCATTTTCCATAGCATTGATTTGTAATATAATTTTCTATATCACTGTTTCTGACACTGTCTTTCCCATATTTTATCATTCTCATTTATACTCACAAGTGAGCTGCCATTCATTACAATCACCCTATTTCAGTGTAAGAGAACATTGAGTATTTAATGACGGAATTTCTAAACTGTCTCCACTTTTTTTTCTTTTGGCATGGGATTCCTTATGTTGCCCACAGTGGTCTAAAACTTTGGAGCTTGAGTGCTCCTTCTGACTCAACCTCCCAAGAAACTGGGAATATAGGTGTGTGCCCACCACAGAGGCTATTTCTCACTTTTTACTTCGTTCTTCAAAGGAAGAGTTTGGGGGAATTCAAATTGACTGCAACTTGGTATTGTTCAGCTAATTATAATTCTTTTAGATGTCTTATACCCAAATTTCTTGATTACCTCCTACATCTCTTGATCTGGGTATCATAATAAGGTTTAGAGTTTTGTTTTAAATAGACCCATTTATTTCCCAAATCTTTTAGTACTTCACAAGCACCTGGAGGCAAGCAGTATCACTGACATTCTTTTAAAGTTCTTTTGGCTACCTTTTATCCTCCATAAGATTGTTGCATATATGATAAAAGAAGGAAAAAGGAAGACCAGTTTAAAAGTGGAATGAATCTGTGAAACCATTTTGGATACTGGGGCTTACATTGCATCTGAAGAAAGTTAGACTCAGTTTCAGTAGCTGAACTGTGGTTAGTGAGTTCATGGCAGTGGTAACGATTGATCCTGGTTTTCTGATAACTGTTCCTTGAATTGTTCTTTTAGATTGCCTCAGTCTTTTAAAATAAGGATTGTATGCTGAGTAAAATCAGCTTAACCCAGAGAAGTAATGGTAGATTGTCTCCACTCATCTGTGGAGGTTGGGACTAGACCCTGGCCAGTGAGAAAGTTGGTTTATTATCATGTGTTAAATCCAGATAAGATGTAATGCTATACAACATAATCCTTTTTTAGAGATATTGTGGGAAGGGGAAGGGAGGGATAAGGGTGGGTAATT